>AVPN01000582.1:10485-43919 GCA_000695325.1 Pleurobrachia bachei
CTCTCTCTCTCTCTCTCTCTCTCTCTCTCTCTCTCTCTCTCTCTCTCTCTCTCTCTCCCTCAGATCTTGGTGTGTAACCTGATATCATATTCAGTGTCTGAGAGAGAGAAAGTGATCTTTTCGTTTGTTATGTGTAGGCATCTGGCGGGCCGCTCCTTTTTACGAATTGTTAATTTGATAATTTCTAACTTCTTAATTCTATATTTCTACTCTAACTCACGTTAGAATCCAGGTTTCCAATAAAGATCCGCTCCATATATAGTATGGCTGCTGTCTTGTCGTCTTTAGCTGCCGTCCCACCCCCAGGTGAGTTAGGGCCTCCTGCACCAGTAGGGACACCCTGTACTTGTTGTACCCCACCGCCACCCTGAATTACAGGGGCTACAACCGGCACTGCCTGACCACCGGATACCTGTGAGTTAGAGAGAGGTGAGATGTGGGTGGATTGATATGTTTTTAGTTTTGATTCGAGCTCATAACGACACGGTGTGTACTCAGATCGGTGCCGTGAGATAGTGTGGAGGCGGTGATGCAGATGGGGGAGGGGGGTGTTGTGAGCTGTCTGGCGCCTCTGACCCGGGGTATGGCTCCACCGTACAGGTTGTGGGTGTCATGGCAGTGAGATGAGCAATGCAATTTCTCAGTTTTACTAGCAATTCGTCCCTACTATAATTAGATCGCTGATCGCTCACTAAAAGAAGTATTGACCCACTATTCATGTACAGGTACCTACATAACAAGATGATCAAAGAATTAGTCATTAATTACTTACATCTTCGTAGTGCATGATTCAATAAATTACAACTCAACACTTAACACAGAACAGCTGCAACACAACGAGAGAACGCGAAACAGAGATAACAACTAAATGGAAGTGATCTGGCGGACTGCAAATACCAAGCACACACACACACGCACCTCCCCCCAACACTTGGTCACGTGACACTGAATAGTGCGTGATAGTAAGCGCGCGAGAGAGGTGCAGTGTGTGGTTTTGGTGGTGTGCTGACAAGGCGCCCTACGTCATTGTGTGTCGGACAGTGAAATGAGTGATCGATTATTTTGGGTTTGGTAATGAATTAATTATCATTTAATTAATTAATTGGTACACTTCAAACAAAGTTCCTACAGAAGGCAATTAAATAAATTACACATTACATATCGGACACACTCTAAATTTGTTGTCCAGGGGTGCTTGGGGCCCTGGGGGTCGATCCCCTGCTACTCAGCCTCTGTACCATAGCTTCTTGAGCTACTGTCCTAATGGATCGGGGAAAGAACTGGGAGGCGTCCTTAGAGCGACGAGGCCTGATCTTCGGTTTCATCAGACTTGACTTCTTGGCGCTTAGTTGGAATCTGAAAAGGGGGGCTTTTAGGTCGGGTTGTACTAATAAACATTTGCCAAGCTAGACTGAACAAAACAACTAAACAGTGGATGTTCATGTTCTGGTGTTGTTCATTCCATCTCGACTACTAATGTAATGTTTCTCTGTTTACCTCTGTGAGCTCTGTCTCTTGACGAGTTCCTCCTTGGCCTTGCTCAGGATAGAGATGGGTCCCCTCTTCTCTTTCTGTTCCTCGGTCAGGTATTTTGCGTTCTCGAGAAGGGTGTCCAGCTCATCTTTAGACCTGTAATAAAGTATGTTATTTATGATCTAATATATTCGAAAGTTATTCTTGTACCAGGATTTGCCAAGCTAGACTGTCATTAAACAAAACAAACCAGGATATAATTACAGATAGGGAAGGAAATTGGCTAGATGCCTTTCAATAATCTGTAGCCAATGAACTAATGAACTAATTAGCTAATTAACCAATTAACTAACTAACTAACAACCTAACTAATTAACTAATTAACACTAAATGTACCTTGTAACGAACATGGCCTTGAACACGTCAGACAGCTCATCTTTATCAAAGTCTGCCTTGGACACCAAGAGGGAAATGAACATGAGTTCCTTCTTTTTGATCACCTTCAGTCTGTTCAGCTCAAACTTCCTCTCTAACTCCTCAACACTCTGTTCACTCTCAATTCTGATGTTGTCCCTGTGCAAGATATGAAGGTATTATTAGTTTTATGGGTAGATATGAGTAGAAAACTACCGAACTGAATCAAACTCTCGGTCGTTTTCCGGGTATGGGGATGATGACTTCCCAGAATGAGAATTAAACCCTAGAGGTGTCATACAAAGTAATGATTTGTGTTGGTGAT
This sequence comes from Pleurobrachia bachei, assembly GCA_000695325.1. Lineage (NCBI taxonomy): Eukaryota > Metazoa > Ctenophora > Tentaculata > Cydippida > Pleurobrachiidae > Pleurobrachia > Pleurobrachia bachei. Next base: position 12,698 of record AVPN01000582.1, read on the forward strand.
AGGTACTAGCTCTTTTATAAAAAGAAGAGAACAAGTAAAGTACAAGTTACTGCAGCACGTGATAGTAGATTTGGTAATAATAATGCTTTGATTCAAAGATATTACACTGGCCTGAATGGAACGTGATTATGGCCTGAAAGCTGCTGTCAATATAACGTGAATAAAAGCGACCGACAAAGCGTGTGCACTGGCTTGTCCGAACTATTCTATATCGGTACACCTTGTGGCGAAAAAGAGATCAGTGACTGTAACTAAAATAAAATGATACCGACAAACGTGTTCTTCTTCTCTATCACTTCCCTTCTCTCTCTATCTTTCTCCGATACCGATATGTTCTGGCTTAGTCGACATAGTGAGTGATCAGTGAGTTTTAGACGAAGAAATATAGAGAGATGTTGATAGAAGAGGAGAGGGAGATATTCAGAGAGAGAGAGAGAGAGAGAGAGAGAGTGAGAGTGAGAGAGGGGGAGGGAAGGAGAGAGATAGCTAATGACATACCTCAGTTGCTTCCTCTCGTTTTTGTGTTTTTGCAGTAACAGCATTTTCTTGTACATGTATGCGGGGGACTTTTCCGATTTTTCAGTTATTTCCTCTGCTTGTTGCTAGGGTAAGTTAGAAAGTATATCAGCATGGGCATTAGGCTAGAACTCTGCAGTAAAAAAGGGTAGAAAGTAAACAATTCACTATGTTGTAGTGCCACTATTATTATTGGAACACTTGAACCCTATATCCTTAATACGCCACTAAGTGACGGATTCACGGCCCTTTGCAGTGCGTGGGAGATCCCCTACGTCACGATCGAGTTGAGAATTTGTCCTTGCAGCTCAACTAATATATAGGCCGATATAGCACTGTTAGTGGAACGCGATCTATTCCTAGCTTGCAGCTCAATATATAGGCCTGATTTGTGGATAGTTGTGTACCTGATGTCGTGCGATTAATTCCTCCTCGTGGGCCCTAAGTTTCTCATCCATCCGCTTAACCAGGGTTCCCTTCTGTCGATCCTTCTGCTCGTTCAGGCTCACAATCTGGCCCTCTATGCTCTAATGAGAAGGGGGAGGGGTGAGTAAGGGAGCTGGGAGAGGAAATAATTACAGATAGGGAAGGAAATTGGCTAGATGCCTTTCAATAATCTGTAGCCAATGAACTAATGAACTAATTAGCTAATTAACCAATTAACTAACTAACTAACAACCTAACTAATTAACTAATTAACACTAAATGTACCTTGTAACGAACATGGCCTTGAACACGTCAGACAGCTCATCTTTATCAAAGTCTGCCTTGGACACCAAGAGGGAAATGAACATGAGTTCCTTCTTTTTGATCACCTTCAGTCTGTTCAGCTCAAACTTCCTCTCTAACTCCTCAACACTCTGTTCACTCTCAATTCTGATGTTGTCCCTGTGCAAGATATGAAGGTATTATTAGTTTTATGGGTAGATATGAGTAGAAAACTACCGAACTGAATCAAACTCTCGGTCGTTTTCCGGGTATGGGGATGATGACTTCCCAGAATGAGAATTAAACCCTAGAGGTGTCATACAAAGTAATGATTTGTGTTGGTGATAGGTACTAGCTCTTTTATAAAAAGAAGAGAACAAGTAAAGTACAAGTTACTGCAGCACGTGATAGTAGATTTGGTAATAATAATGCTTTGATTCAAAGATATTACACTGGCCTGAATGGAACGTGATTATGGCCTGAAAGCTGCTGTCAATATAACGTGAATAAAAGCGACCGACAAAGCGTGTGCACTGGCTTGTCCGAACTATTCTATATCGGTACACCTTGTGGCGAAAAAGAGATCAGTGACTGTAACTAAAATAAAATGATACCGACAAACGTGTTCTTCTTCTCTATCACTTCCCTTCTCTCTCTATCTTTCTCCGATACCGATATGTTCTGGCTTAGTCGACATAGTGAGTGATCAGTGAGTTTTAGACGAAGAAATATAGAGAGATGTTGATAGAAGAGGAGAGGGAGATATTCAGAGAGAGAGAGAAAGAGAGAGAGAGAGTGAGAGTGAGAGAGGGGGAGGGAAGGAGAGAGATAGCTAATGACATACCTCAGTTGCTTCCTCTCGTTTTTGTGTTTTTGCAGTAACAGCATTTTCTTGTACATGTATGCGGGGGACTTTTCCGATTTTTCAGTTATTTCCTCTGCTTGTTGCTAGGGTAAGTTAGAAAGTATATCAGCATGGGCATTAGGCTAGAACTCTGCAGTAAAAAAGGGTAGAAAGTAAACAATTCACTATGTTGTAGTGCCACTATTATTATTGGAACACTTGAACCCTATATCCTTAATACGCCACTAAGTGACGGATTCACGGCCCTTTGCAGTGCGTGGGAGATCCCCTACGTCACGATCGAGTTGAGAATTTGTCCTTGCAGCTCAACTAATATATAGGCCGATATAGCACTGTTAGTGGAACGCGATCTATTCCTAGCTTGCAGCTCAATATATAGGCCTGATTTGTGGATAGTTGTGTACCTGATGTCGTGCGATTAATTCCTCCTCGTGGGCCCTAAGTTTCTCATCCATCCGCTTAACCAGGGTTCCCTTCTGTCGATCCTTCTGCTCGTTCAGGCTCACAATCTGGCCCTCTATGCTCTAATGAGAAGGGGGAGGGGTGAGTAAGGGAGCTGGGAGAGGAATGTAGGGATACAGAGCTCTGCAGAGGGAGTGAGCCGAAAACAAAGGAAATTTTCGGCTCTAAAATAGTATTGCTCTCCATGCATATAATTATAATAACAATCAGCGATCTCTCACCTCGATGTGAGTATCAATCATCGTTTTAACGTCTTCCTCTTTCAACACTTTTCTGTTGGTCAGGTCGTCAATGAGATTCAACTGGAGAGGGGGGAGAAGGGGTTATAGTATTTTTCCTAATTTAATTTATGTGCATATTCCAATCCAAGCGCATACCTAACTATCGTTCGATATAATATATATTATCCTAGGCCTATTGCCTATCTTAGAAGACGTCTTTCTTCAAAATTCCATCCTTTCATTGGCTATTGACTTTGCTACTCCTGAACCCCCTTTTTCCGTCACTTCCTCGCATCCATAGTTTTGCAAAGAGTTAGCCTTCGTTTCTGTACCTCAATTGGGCTGCCATACAAAACATGAATTCCCCAAGCCCCATCCCTGACTCTTCTCGACAACAACACGGTCATGTCTTTCTCTCCGACACATGAGAATTATAGATCATGCTGAGTGAAGAAGAGCGGGAACCCCCTTTGAGGCTCGGTAACAACATTACCCTATACCTTATCCTTCTTATTCCAGGAAAGTCGGGCTTGTAACCGCGACTTTCGTTAATGTGATATTATTTGTCGATGCTGGAGTGCTCGCGAGTGAATTACCCCTATCTTGTGGGCACGAACCCAGATTTAGTATGCAGTATTTTCGGGGCCAAATCCTATCCCACAAGCATCCCGGTCGGGGTCCCATAACTATGTAAAACTTCATTTGTTATATTACCTCTACTTTAGTGAGAGAGTTGAGTTGTCCCCGCAGTGTTGCCACCTCTCTACTCTTCTCCACTTGGAGACACGCCAACATAGATGCAAGACGACGCTTCTGGTCTGATAGGACTAATGATTTCTCCTCCAATATCTCATCGTGTATTGCTTCCACCTGGAAATATATATGATTTAGTTGCCTAGTTAAACTGTTTGCAAATGTAAAGGAGGGTTAGAACATAACAAATGATTTAGTGGGTCCTGCAGTAATCTAGAAAATACCCGGCCAAGTGCGATACAACCCTGGGCCTGCAAATAATGTATGAAACTATAAAATCACATCATAACATCATGTTTGTTGGCTGGTGTCCAAGATATACATACCTCATTGATCGTTAGAACCTGTTCAGATCTGATCAGGGCCGTTCTATCATCCTGGTGTCTAATGAGGATAGACTGTATCGTCTCATCAGTCCTCCCATCTCCCGCCTTGTACATATGTCGCTCCTTGTCTTGTGCACTATTTATCTTACACAGCCTCTCCTTCACCTTATCCAGTTGCAGGGACATCTTCTTTTGTTTGTAACGCAGCTTCTGAACTGTCAACCTGTAGATGGGGAGATGTGTACGTGTTAGATGGGGGTGAAGTAGGAGTTAGAAATCTGTAGATTGAAGTACGAGATAGAAAAAGATCTGTAGATCATGGGGGTCCCGGTCATGAACGTGTTAGGAAGATCTTTAGATTTGTAATTTGTTTGCAGTGTCTGTGTTGCAGCCAGATCTTAAGATATTAAGCTGCAATGATATAATATCTAGACCAAGGAAGTGATCCTGAAGGAAAAGGGATGTGATCATCCTAGTAGATCTGAATATTTTGTAGCAAAGCCATACCAGATATAGAGTCACGATGATATTGCGTCAGAGAGAGAGAGAAGGGGGTGAGAGAGAGAGAGAGATTGATAGAGAGAGATTGATAGAGAGATACACGTACCCCTCTTCCAGTTCAAGTAGGTTCCTCTTGTGTTCTCGCATTACCTTCGCCCTTGTTTCCTGATCCATAACCAGCTGGTTCTCAAGTAGTCGTCTGAGAAAGAGATGGGGGTAAGATAGATAGAGGTAAGGAGATCAGTCTATGGGGGATAAATCGTCTAGAAGGAGATGGGGTGAGATGAGGGTGAGATTGGGGTCTTGAGAGGTTAGTCGTGTAGAAAGATCATTGTGAAAAATATGGGTCTTCAGTCTTCTACACAGTTATTGCCCCAATAAAAGTGTTGTTGACTTGACATGATATGGGTATGTTGGTGTTAATAACTTACTCGACCATCCTCGCTTCTTGTTCCTTGATAGCAGATTCCTCCACTTTCTCTGCCTCAATCTGACTAGTAATCCTCTCCTCACTCTCACTTATCCTCTGCTTCAGTGCATCCTCTATCATCTTAATCGCTGTATTCTTCTCCGCCTCCAACTTGCTCTGATCCCTAAAGTTCCTCTGTCTCTGCACCTCCGTCTGGCTGCCCCCAATAATGGCCTTCTTGATCAGCGTCTCAAAGATCTTGTCCTGGGTCTCCCGGAACCTCGTGAGACTCTCACTGGTGTAGTGCTCCCAGATCATGGCTAGCTCCTGGGAGATCAGATCGTCCATCTCATCTACTAGCTGCTCCTCCTCCATCCTCCGTCCAATGTGGAACCTGATCTTCCTCTCCAGGAACTCCGCCGGACTCACCTCCTTCCGGGCAATCTTGGCATTGAACTTCTGTTGGAACATTTCATATGCCTCAAGGTGGCTGTTCAGCTGCTTTTTAGCTTTCTCCTGCGCCTTGTTCCTAACCGTATCCCTCACGGATTCCTCGTAGTTCTTCATCACAGTCATCATGGTAGCGAGGTTCTCGTTGGAGGCAATGTTGATCTGACTCAGCAGATCCTCCCCATAACTCCTCTTGATCAGGGACTCCCTGATCAGCCTGTTGATGGTCTGCTTCATTGAGTTGGAAACGCTGGACATAAGGTTGTTGTGGTACTTGGTTCGTTCCTCCTTGATCCTCAGAATGGCCTCCCGTTTCAGTAGTCTCTCCTCCAGAACAAACTTCTGCCTGCAAACCTCCTCGTGGAAAGCCTCGTCTATAACCTCAATGTAATGCTTGCTCCTGTTCACCAAATCTTCCGTAACTTCCTCGCTTAGATTCGCCTTCTCCGCTAGGTTATTGAAGAACTCCCTGATAAGAACGTTCAGGGCGACCCTCCTACGAATGGTATAGTCCCTCCTCAGCTGTTCCCTGGCTTCCTCCAACTGGAACCTGAGAACCACCTCGAAGTCTCCCCTCTGGAGGTCGTGTTGTTTCTTCATCAAGTCAATGTAGTCGACTCGATCCTGGAAGGGCACCATTTGAAGGACTGTGACAAGCCCATCAAGATCAGCATCTTGTTCGTCAATTAACTTCTCTTGCTCCACCTTGGCCTTCTTTTGCAGCTCCATCTCCAACTCCTTCTCCTCGACAATATACTTGTCGGTCAGTTCCACACTCTCAGCCTGGTATTCCCTGTCCAGCTGCTGGAAGAGCGCTTTACCCTCATCCTGAAGATCTGATACAGTGATCAACCACCCCACACTCTCCATGATGATTTGCCTCTGTTGTCGGGCGAGTTCCTCTTCGACCTCCACCGTGTGGGCGATATCTAACTTGTCCAGGTATACCAGGGAGCTCTTGTAGTCCCGTTCTGTTAGGGCCTGAACCAGATCATCAGCTAGTTCAGCGGTAAGGAGCATGTCACCCCGGTCCCTGATCCAACTCTCCAGTCGGATGGCCGGGCGGCGGGAGTACAGCTCAAACTTAGTGGGTAGGGGCAGGACGGTGGTACGCTTACAGCAGACCAACATGACCAACATGGCGCAGAGGACCCCGATGAAGAAACACGCTGTAGCGGCGAGAATGAGTCGGAGGTTCCGGGCACTCCAGGTCTGGTGGAGGGCCACTGGGTAGTAGTAGGTCGTGGTGTATGTCCTGCGATCGTCATAGGTGTCCGGGAGTGCACTGTACTCCGCTCTCACACCCAACTCCCCGCTATCATCCAGGTAGGAGGTAAACCCAAACTGGAAGGTGTCGGAGACATTGAGATCGTCCGTGTACCACAGATACCGGTCCACCGTATCCCCATCTACCATGGTGGTGGAGAAGTTAGCGGTGGTGTAACTGTCATCTACAACCGGGATATCGTCATTGAACAGCACTGTGTAGGTTACCATGTACGCGTTACTCCGGCTCACACCGGGCTCTTGGACTGCGTTAACCGTCCAGTAGATCCTGCCACCGTCCTCATAGGTCTGAAACTGGAAGCCAATATCTGGTTCCCCGACCACTACTGCAAACACCCGGGTGTAGGTGTACTCGTTGACATCAAAACTCCATGTCAGGTTGACAATATCCCCCGCATCCAGGAAATCCATGTTGTTCATTCTGAAGTTAACCGCAAAGTTGACCACGTCCATGTTGGTGGACGTCTGGTGGATGGCGTTGGTAAATTCAGGGAAGGTGAACCCCCACCCACTATCAACGTGCGGTCGGTGCTCCTGGGTGAAATCATACTCAGAGGTAACATTGACACTCAACAACTCCAGGGCCGTCCAGTAGGTCTGATCGGGTTCCGTGTCCCTGGTATGTCGATCATATGTCGTGTTCGCTGTTCCCGCAGCGTCCGCAGTCAGGATCACCTTCATATCCACTACACCCTGGGGTATCTGCATGGGGAAGGTGACGGTGATGTTCTCTCCGATCACAATGTTCTGAGGGAAGTAATCCTCCAACTCATCCTCCTCCATGGGGAAGGTGGGGATCATCATGATAAAGTCCAGCTGGGTCTCTCCAAGGTCCTTGGTGCACGGGTCCGCTGTGTAGTCGTTCTCGTACTTGATGGTCATCTTTGCCGCGTCAATCGGACCCACCGTAGCAGTTCCAATAACAATAGGGATCTTGATGAGCACCTGGTGGTCCACGGACAGAGAGGAGAGGATGTCCATGCCGGAGGTGCCGATATCCCCTGTGTAGGCAGTGTTTAGGGTGGTGGGGATGGAGTCTGCACCGGCTACACTCCACTCTTCCGAGATCTCAATCTCGTCCTCCTTCAGTTCAACCTGAAGAAAATGTTAATGTAAAGGGCGACCCTCCTACGAATGGTATAGTCCCTCCTCAGCTGTTCCCTGGCTTCCTCCAACTGGAACCTGAGAACCACCTCGAAGTCTCCCCTCTGGAGGTCGTGTTGTTTCTTCATCAAGTCAATGTAGTCGACTCGATCCTGGAAGGGCACCATTTGAAGGACTGTGACAAGCCCATCAAGATCAGCATCTTGTTCGTCAATTAACTTCTCTTGCTCCACCTTGGCCTTCTTTTGCAGCTCCATCTCCAACTCCTTCTCCTCGACAATATACTTGTCGGTCAGTTCCACACTCTCAGCCTGGTATTCCCTGTCCAGCTGCTGGAAGAGCGCTTTACCCTCATCCTGAAGATCTGATACAGTGATCAACCACCCCACACTCTCCATGATGATTTGCCTCTGTTGTCGGGCGAGTTCCTCTTCGACCTCCACCGTGTGGGCGATATCTAACTTGTCCAGGTATACCAGGGAGCTCTTGTAGTCCCGTTCTGTTAGGGCCTGAACCAGATCATCAGCTAGTTCAGCGGTAAGGAGCATGTCACCCCGGTCCCTGATCCAACTCTCCAGTCGGATGGCCGGGCGGCGGGAGTACAGCTCAAACTTAGTGGGTAGGGGCAGGACGGTGGTACGCTTACAGCAGACCAACATGACCAACATGGCGCAGAGGACCCCGATGAAGAAACACGCTGTAGCGGCGAGAATGAGTCGGAGGTTCCGGGCACTCCAGGTCTGGTGGAGGGCCACTGGGTAGTAGTAGGTCGTGGTGTATGTCCTGCGATCGTCATAGGTGTCCGGGAGTGCACTGTACTCCGCTCTCACACCCAACTCCCCGCTATCATCCAGGTAGGAGGTAAACCCAAACTGGAAGGTGTCGGAGACATTGAGATCGTCCGTGTACCACAGATACCGGTCCACCGTATCCCCATCTACCATGGTGGTGGAGAAGTTAGCGGTGGTGTAACTGTCATCTACAACCGGGATATCGTCATTGAACAGCACTGTGTAGGTTACCATGTACGCGTTACTCCGGCTCACACCGGGCTCTTGGACTGCGTTAACCGTCCAGTAGATCCTGCCACCGTCCTCATAGGTCTGAAACTGGAAGCCAATATCTGGTTCCCCGACCACTACTGCAAACACCCGGGTGTAGGTGTACTCGTTGACATCAAAACTCCATGTCAGGTTGACAATATCCCCCGCATCCAGGAAATCCATGTTGTTCATTCTGAAGTTAACCGCAAAGTTGACCACGTCCATGTTGGTGGACGTCTGGTGGATGGCGTTGGTAAATTCAGGGAAGGTGAACCCCCACCCACTATCAACGTGCGGTCGGTGCTCCTGGGTGAAATCATACTCAGAGGTAACATTGACACTCAACAACTCCAGGGCCGTCCAGTAGGTCTGATCGGGTTCCGTGTCCCTGGTATGTCGATCATATGTCGTGTTCGCTGTTCCCGCAGCGTCCGCAGTCAGGATCACCTTCATATCCACTACACCCTGGGGTATCTGCATGGGGAAGGTGACGGTGATGTTCTCTCCGATCACAATGTTCTGAGGGAAGTAATCCTCCAACTCATCCTCCTCCATGGGGAAGGTGGGGATCATCATGATAAAGTCCAGCTGGGTCTCTCCAAGGTCCTTGGTGCACGGGTCCGCTGTGTAGTCGTTCTCGTACTTGATGGTCATCTTTGCCGCGTCAATCGGACCCACCGTAGCAGTTCCAATAACAATAGGGATCTTGATGAGCACCTGGTGGTCCACGGACAGAGAGGAGAGGATGTCCATGCCGGAGGTGCCGATATCCCCTGTGTAGGCAGTGTTTAGGGTGGTGGGGATGGAGTCTGCACCGGCTACACTCCACTCTTCCGAGATCTCAATCTCGTCCTCCTTCAGTTCAACCTGAAGAAAATGTTAATGTAAAGACATGATGGGAAATAGAATTGGGTGGAGTAAGTAGAGATTTATCTGAGTTGGTCTTGATGTCAAAATATTTAATTATTTAATTATTTAATTATTCAATTATTATTACCTCGCCATTAACGTCTGCTACTATCAACTTGATGTTTTTTGCGGCATTAGTGGCATTATACCGGTTAGCAACCCAGACGTAACAGTAGACCGTCTTTCCACCATTCACGAACTGGTCACACTCCCACCGCTGGTCAACTTGGGGTCCGAGGATCTCAAAGGAGATCTTCTCCGTGAAGCTCTTTGAGATGACGGTAGCACCAGAGGAAGCCGGGTGGGTGAGGGTCGCTGTGATGGTCACCATGCTGCCAAAGTTTAGCGGGTTAAACTCATCCGTAACCTGGAGATGCGTCCTGATAATGATATCCTCGTAAGAAGCGGAACTCTGTCCGGTGGCCTCGATGTTCGTCAATTTGAACACTCCACCAGTCAAATCTCCAGTCTCCTGGGAGGCCGTCAGAGCACCGGCATTCACCCCGCTAGCCTCGGCCACATCTCCGATCTCGTCATTACTAGTGTAGATGGCTAGGATCTCGGTATCTGGGCTGGTCGACCCCAGGGGCCATCTCAACTCAACCTCCAACTCACTGAGATCCGATTTAGGGAAGTCTAGGATGATGTTGATGCCCAGATAGGGAGGGCCGCACGTGTAGAAGGTCTCAAGACCACTGTCCAGTTGTAGACTTAGCTTCACATCCGCTACAGATATGGCCAGGGCTTCTTCGTATATGTGGCTGGTGCTGACGGCATTATCCTCTGCTTTAGTTTGATCCCAATTCATCCAGATCTTGGTTGTGAAATCAGATCCCGGGGAGAGGGTGCTGGATGCCCTCAGTGTTACATTACAGTTCAGCTCCCGAGATGTGGTAAATCCATCGATTGTGATCATGAATCCTCCGGTTCGACCGATTGCTGTTTCCTGGAGGTTACATTGAATGTAGCTGTCGACCAGGCTCGAGTCATAGTTCAATCCGTCCAATCCATCAAAATTAACTGTCACCTGAAATAGTTCAATTGTTGTTGCTTATGTTGTTCAGAGAACACCGGGAATGTTATGTTGAACGCCAATTATATCAAACTGGTAATAATAAACAGGTCACTATTGAGTAGTACAAACTCAAATCTAGGAGATTTATTCCTAAACGCCAGCTCAAAACACTACACTTCAACCTACTCCTAAATGATCTAAACACTAAAATTCTCTCACCTCGTCATCATCCAGTTCAGCGGGGTATCCAGGTTCAAACTCACTCCTGATCCTAAAAGTAATGGCTTCACCCGCTTCAACAGTGGTGGTACTGGCAGTGAAGGTGTTTTTGAGGGGGGGGGGGAATGGCAACCTTTGCGCTTGCCAGCGCAGTGATTAAAAACTACTGGTCGCAGTAACCATATTCCTGACCTTAAACTTTTACATTGCCCCATGTTCGTATTTTCAGATATTTGGGCGGTAACTCCCTGAATGAGCTAAGATCGGAGGTGTTTGAGCCACTTCAGGAGCTTTCTTCCTTGTAAGTAAAGGTACATCTTTCTATCATCAATTGTTTTATACCTGGAACTAACCGACCGAATTAGGAAATATACCGGTTCCTGATTGGCTGAATGGCTGATAACCAGTCACGTGACCTAAATAACGAGTTCTGATTGGTTGTTTACTGGTTTCGGTCGGTTCCTGTTTTATACCATTGTTAAAGATCCCTGCATCTTGCTTGTCTATTAAAACACGATTTTCAACAGATACCTGAGGGATAACAATATTACGAGCATTGAAGGGGACTTGACGAAATTCATGGAGAGGAAATCACTGCCAGTAAAAACGATAGATCTGTCAAAAAATCAGCTCACCAATATTCCCATGGAATTTATGTCACAGGAGTCTGTTAGCCTGTAAGTCAACTCAATGCAGGAATATACATGTGCCTTGTTCAGATAAAAAACAACAGAGTGAGAGAAATAACAAAGATTGAGAAGCATGTACTACATGAAATCAATAACTTTCGAGATGATATTACGCGACTTTAATTCCCCGTGCACACAGGAACATGTTTGATAACCCAGTGGTGTGTGATTGTGATTTGAGAGTACCCAAACTGATTGACGATGGCACCTACTGCAGTGAACCACCCAAATACTTTGGGAAGAGGCTGGTGGAGTTAATTGGACAACAACTCGAATGCAGAACTGGTAATAATAACTATTGGCAGACTCAGACCCCTGAAGTTTTATAGATCATGCAAGTCGAAGTTTCTATGATTCTTCCATCTTGACTAATCTTAACTTGAGTTTCAATTGATTCTTTACTGGATGGAAAAGCCCAGAAACTTTCTTTAAATTTCATTTATAGTTTGCCAGGTACCTGCTGATATAATACTTGACGGGACACCAACCCGACGGGAGCTATATGTCGGGGAGACCCTCCAGACGACCTGTAGGGCAGGTTTTGTTCCCTATATACTCCAGGATATACTGTGCCAGAAGGATGGAACTCTTTCGTATACTCTCTCTCTCTCTCTCTCTCTCTCTCTCTCTCTCTCTCTCCCTCTCACAGTGTAACTACATGTGCACATGTGTGTCACGTGCAATTGCCTGCGTGTTACCTCTAAACGCCTGCTTCTTGCAGACCTGACTGGTGCAACACGTTGGCGTTCCATTCATGAGGTAAAAAATATGACCCTCATGATGTCTATCTGTCGAGGGAACTGGGGCAAGTGCAAGTTCCGAGTCGTAATTTCGCTCCGGGCAGTTTCCCTAGAATTCACCGAAAAAAGCCAATAAAAACCTTGATATTATCCAGTCTTGACGTCTCAATTTTCTCCATGAATAAGTTCCGCATTCCAGTATTATAATGCGGATATATTACGTGCTAGGCACGCACAGTCACATGAAACCTGGATACTTAAAATCCCTCTCACATGTAGCGGGTCCTATTATTACGTCAGCAACCCGGTAAAACTCAATCCCCCTCTTTTTGCTGATCCCCCTTTCCGTGTGTGTCTTGATATATTTTACCTGGCCCCCATCTAGATGAGAATTCCTAATTACATCTGGTAACCATGGCAACTCTTCCTCTAGCATGATCACCACGTCCCCTTTTTTGTTGCTAACTGTTTTGATAACTACAGCCACTGCTACGTGCCATTTTGACCGAATAACCAGACGTACCGAGTGCGAGGATTCAAACTTTTTCGCTGGAGGACTTCGGTCAACAGGCGGGATAAAAGAACTGTAAGTATTATACTGCTTCCATGCTGTTAGGGCTATGCTCTGACCACAGTTCTCGCACGCTCCGAGAGAAATGAGAATAGGGGGTCAGGCTAATGCTCTGACAGCTTCCATGTCTGTTTCCTTAATATATCGTCATGAAAATTGACAACGAACTGTTTCCCAGAAAGATAAGAAACGACCATGCTACGATATGGAGTATGCCCTACTTACCAGTACTCAATAAATTGTAAGTCACTGTCAGGCCAATGCTCTGACCACAGTTCTCGCGCGCTCAGTAGGTCAGGCCAATGCTCTGACAGGTAAGTCATGTTGTATTCGATATTGTAAACACTTTATTGATGACGCACAGTCATCACAAAAACCAATCACCTGCAGGCATTTACACAACGTTCGGATAGACTACTTACCTGCAAATGCCTTTAGGAAACTTCCGCGACTTGAAACACTGTAAGTGATCATCTAAGATTTATTGACAAATTGGATCATTTCGTTTCGTTATCTGCTGTAAGTCATCTAAAACTAATTGACAAAACATTTCGTTATCTAAAAACTTTTGCCGTTATTAGGATCATTGAAAACTACCAGTGGGACAACACATTGGTATTGTCGACAGAAGCATTCCACGATATTTCCAAGCTTCATATGATAAAGATGTATGGCATGGGGCTGACATCCCTTCCCGATAACATGTTCAAAGGATGTCCTAAACTAACGAAAATGTAGGTAAACTAGGACATTATACTGCAATTGGTCGCAGTAACCATATTCCTTCAACCTTTAACTTTACATTACCTCATGTTATCGTATTTTCAGATATTTGGGCGGTAACTCACTGAATGAGCTAAGATCGGAGGTGTTTGAGCCGCTTCAGGAGCTTTCTTCCTTGTAAGTAAAGGTACATCTTTCTATCATCAATTGTTTTATACCTGGAACTAACCGACCGAATTAGGAAATATACCGGTTCCTGATTGGCTGAATGGCTGATAACCAGTCACGTGACCTAAATAACGAGTTCTGATTGGTTGTTTACTGGTTTCGGTCGGTTCCTGTTTTATACCATTGTTAAAGATCCCTGCATCTTGCTTGTCTATTAAAACACGATTTTCAACAGATACCTGAGGGATAACAATATTACGAGCATTGAAGGGGACTTGACGAAATTCATGGAGAGGAAATCACTGCCAGTAAAAACGATAGATCTGTCAAAAAATCAGCTCACCAATATTCCCATGGAATTTATGTCACAGGAGTCTGTTAGCCTGTAAGTCAACTCAATGCAGGAATATACATGTGCCTTGTTCAGATAAAAAACAACAGAGTGAGAGAAATAACAAAGATTGAGAAGCATGTACTACATGAAATCAATAACTTTCGAGATGATATTACGCGACTTTAATTCCCCGTGCACACAGGAACATGTTTGATAACCCGGTGGTGTGTGACTGTGATCTGCGGGTTCCCAAACTGATTGACGATGGCACCTACTGCAGTGAACCACCCAAATACTTTGGGAAGAGGCTGGTGGAGTTAATTGGACAACAACTCGAATGCAGAACTGGTAATAATAACTATTGGCAGACTCAGACCCCTGAAGTTTTATAGATCATGCAAGTCGAAGTTTCTATGATTCTTCCATCTTGACTAATCTTAACTTGAGTTTCAATTGATTCTTTACTGGATGGAAAAGCCCAGAAACTTTCTTTAAATTTCATTTATAGTTTGCCAGGTACCTGCTGATATAATACTTGACGGGACACCAACCCGACGGGAGCTATATGTCGGGGAGACCCTCCAGACGACCTGTAGGGCAGGTTTTGTTCCCTATATACTCCAGGATATACTGTGCCAGAAGGATGGAACTCTTTCGTATAGACAACAACCCATGTGTGCCCGTAAGTATATTAAAGGGAAATGACTGGCCACTGGGAGCTAAATAAGAATTAAGTTAGGAATCCCGAATCAGGATCACTACATGATTTCTGTAGTTTCTCATAAGCTCACTAGCTTCTAAGACCTAAGTTCTTCACCAGCTTCTCCCTATCAGCAATAACACCGGAGAGGAAGAATGGAGATTACCGGCTTGTGAGTGAAGGATTCGCAACTTATCCCTCTTTCACCCTCGGAGTCTGCCCGACAGGCAGTGTACTAAAACGTAAGTTTTCTCTTTTTGTCGTCTAGCGACAGTCCCTTCCTCTTTTCGATTTTACAGAATGTCCCATCTGCACTTTCATAGCGATGCCCACCCATCGCTCCGCTTCGAAGCGCACGCGAAAATGTCTGTATGATGCCAGACATGTCATGATCAGCAATTCCGATTGTTTTCAGAGTGCGTGTGTGTGGAGAGTGATTGTGTGGGGGTTCAGATGATGGACGATGGATGCAAGGTATACGCAGCACCGGGCCGACCAACACGGGCCTATCTGGAATGTGCTGAGGTAGACAGGGTGGCAGATAGCTATGTCCACCTGGTGGAATCGAGCTACTATCCACGGGGATCCTGTAGGACGGGATACACTGCAGAGTCATGCACCCATGTACGTTACAGAGTCATGCTACGCAGTCTGCAGTACTTTGTTGAGCATGGGGAACAAGTAGTACCCGATGTGGTAGCCGACAGGATGGGAACATAAGTAGTATAATACAGTCATAAACCCACAGTTGAGTCTTTCCCTCACGTAAATCAATTGCAGACTCCTGCACACATTTTTATGCTTAGCTATAGGATCTAACCAGCTAGACCCTAGCTATATGATTATTGATTATGGAATTCTTTTGCACAAAGGAATAGTAAATATTTGTCTTATATTTAGAAATAAAGACTGTTTAGAGTAGCTATCAATTCAAGCTATATTTGGAGCTAGTATTCCCTTTCAGTTCTATAGAATTGGGGCTATATCAACATCTAGAGGCTACAGCCAGCTAGATCAAGGTCTATGTGAGCTCCCCTGTCCTAGTGGACAATGCGAGCTCTACCTTCGATGTGTGCAGTGTAAGTTTTGTTAAAATTTTAATAGTAAATCATAGCTAAAGTCTGATATCATCTCTATTATAAGTTGGAGATGAACGTCGTCGAAGTCGTTCGTTAGGCGGTATCTACGCGACAGTGCTCCTTCATAAAACACGTTATGGGCACGAAGCTGTAAAGCTGTTGCTCACACTTTTGGAAGTTCCGGTGGAGTTTGTTGATATTTTCGAATGACTTTTAAAATGCCAGTCACCATAGTTACCAATTCAGTTGCCATGACAACCGTGTTATTTGAAATGGGCGATAGGAACCACCCGGCGAAGCCGGGTGGGTTATCAAAAAGCCCTCACTTGAGGCGCACCCAATGGGTGCGCTAGTAATATAGGTGTGGAAAATAATCTTCCTTTCAAAAAATAATTCAGAGTTCTTCTCTTCTTTTTAAATACAAATGAGACAGGTCCATTAGTGGCTAAACGATAAATACTACTTGTATAAATTAAAACAACCTTCAAAGCACACGTCCACACCTGAAAGAGGGTCTTGTTAGAAATGTGTATAATACTCCAGAACCATCACACCTAATTCGCCCCCTCCAGCTCCAGAACTTCTGCCCTAAATTCAAACACACCTCCTGCTCCACAAAGCCTCTCCACAACCCCTCCCCCCTCACCTAATTTCCAAGGAAGTTGATCCACTGTTTGGTGTCCCTCCTATCTGGGATACTCCTCTTCCCGTAAGGGTTATTCTCACCACCCTGCTGCTGCTGCTTGTTGTAACTATTGTTGTTGTTCATCATTTTGTTTGCACCCATGTACGTTACAGAGTCATGCTACGCAGTCTGTAGTACTTTGTTGAGCATGGGGAACAAGTAGTACCCGATGTGGTAGCCGACAGGATGGGAACATAAGTAGTATAATACAGTCATAAACCCACAGTTGAGTCTTTCCCTCACGTAAATCAATTGCAGACTCCTGCACACATTTTTATGCTTAGCTATAGGATCTAACCAGCTAGACCCTAGCTATATGATTATTGATTATGGAATTCTTTTGCACAAAGGAATAGTAAATATTTGTCTTATATTTAGAAATAAAGACTGTTTAGAGTAGCTATCAATTCAAGCTATATTTGGAGCTAGTATTCCCTTTCAGTTCTATAGAATTGGGGCTATATCAACATCTAGAGGCTACAGCCAGCTAGATCAAGGTCTATGTGAGCTCCCCTGTCCTAGTGGACAATGCGAGCTCTACCTTCGATGTGTGCAGTGTAAGTTTTGTTAAAATTTTAATAGTAAATCATAGCTAAAGTCTGATATCATATTGCTATTTATGTTGCAGTAAAAGTAGCGTTCCAATCTAGAATAACTCCTTGATTTTTATAAATTCCGCATTATGTAAAGCTGGGGCTGATCTGAACAATTATTATATATGGAAGCTGTGGAGTAGTTCTGCATTTTGTGGAGCTGCTGTTTCCAAATGTAACCTAATAAAATCCATGATGCTATTTAGATAGGACACAGTGTGAAATCCCGCCCTTTCGGAAAGTGGTATTGAGATACGAGAATGGTACCATTCTTCATCCAACGGTTACACATTTCTACTCTGGCCAAAAGATAGAAATAAGGTAGACCATTCTTGAATAATTATCATATTTCTGGATAATGCAAAATTATATTCAACATAATATATTCAACATATATTTGTTGTACGTGTTGGAGGTTATTCCACAGAGATTCCCATCCCCTAGATAATAGCCTCATCATTCCTTGTTACTCAACAAATCATTCCCTGTAGTTGTGCAGAGGATTATACTTTGGAGGGTTACCGCGATACGGTATCAATGGAATGCTTAGCTAGTGGAATCCCAGATTACCCTAACTTCAACTGTTACCAAAGTAAGTTACCATTACACTAGACTGCTAGGTGGTAACAAACGGTGTCGTAACAAACCGTTCGGATGAAATACCGTAAGAGGACGCACAAGCGTCAGCATACCATCTTTGAAACCCTTTTCTCCACTACAAACGACGTTGTTAGTACTGGCCACACATCTAACTCTTATTGTCACTACAACCACCTCCTCAGAGTGTTTTGTGAGGCAGATAGCCCATACGATAGCCAGGCCTCGTTGGAATGAGGGGATTGGGGGGATTCTAATGGAACACGACCAACAGATACGGATTGTCTGTGAGGAGGGATATTCTGGTAGACCCGTCCAAATGTCCTGTTATGACGGGTATGCGGACACTGTGATCGCTGATGAACCAATTACATGCCAACAAATAGGTATTATAGCGTGGATCTCCTTCTTGTGCACGGCATAATCTAACGATCAGCTTGGTGGCAAAATACTTGAACCACCCATGCCCTTGCCTAGCTAGACTCTTTAAAGGAGGATTAGAGCATAACAACCATGCCTTTCCTCAGAGTGCGATATCTCCTCAATTGGAGCAGTAGACGATAACGGTGTACTGATAAGGACGATGCGGACAGACACCCGGCTACTGGTGACATGTCCCCCCACTCATACCCTGGAGGGTAGTCCACGGATAGCGTGTTCCAGTGACGGTGTCGTGGATTACTACACTGGGCAGAGGTCTATCTGCAAGGAATTCGACAGGGTACGTGAACTCCGATAATAGAAAGTTCCAAATTTATATTCCATGATCACGTCATGACATTTTTCAAGCCGGACGGAGAAAACTAAACTGATGTGCGGTTAAAAACAATCAACCGATTCTTATTCTCTGTCATGACATCTCTCTCTCTCTCTCTCTCTAATAGAGTACGATGTGCACAGTACCGCGGATACCTAACGGGTACATCCTGCACGATTGGGTGCCCGGACAGAGGATTATGCCCGGGGTAGCTCTGGAGTTCCGGTGTAACACAGGGTACACCCTCAGTAATGGGATCCCCACCATGACCTGCAGGGAGGGACAGTATTTTGATCCATCTGAACAACTTCCAGTGTGCTCTAAGGAACGTAAGTAAACCTAGCGAGTCATTGCGAGAACGTGCACTAACATCTTCAAATGGCCGCTTTGTGGCCAATTGTAAGATTTGTCGCGGGTTAAAATTACAAGTGGTCGGCTGTATCATTGTGGGATCTTGTAATTAGAAGGCATCTCTAAAATGAATCTTGTCCCCTAGGAGAGTATCGGTGTAAAGTTCCCATGTTGGAAAATGGTTACTATGACGGTTACTATCATGAACAACCCATAAAAGAGGTTAGCACATGCTTGACAGAAACTTATTATGTTTTTCACAATGTGTGGTAAAGCGGTCCATTTACCATTACGATTAGTGACACACTTGTTCCAGGGAGTGATAATCAGTGCGATTTGTAACAAAGGCTACTATCTATCTGGTTATCAGTCTCTGGAGTGCACCAGGACGGATGCAGAGCAGGGATTCTCTCTCTACCAAAACGAATGCAAGAGAATCATAACCCAGTGTGTGGTTCCTAGCGTTCGAAATGGTCAGTAATATTACAATATAACGCCACAATACAACGCCAAATGGGCAAGAAGATTATATGTCTCTCAGCATGATAGGGAAAGCGATGCCATTTCCTATCTACAAAAAAAAACTACCCAGGTTCATTTCAGGTCATGTTGACATTGGACCAGGTAGGTTTGAGCGGAATGTATCCCGTCATGTCATCTGTGAGGAGGGACTGTACAGTGACTTTATGACCATAGTCTGTGTCACTCCACCTGACTTCTACGAGCCATTCAATGTCTACGCTCACCCGTGTCAACTTCCCCAGTATGGGTGCTCAAAAGTGGCAATGCCCTACATGAAACCACTGTAAGCAAGATTGTACTTGTTTCGTACTAAAGTGTATAGATGTGTCTTGACTCGCGATCAAAAAATTAGTGTCAGTAACTCTAAACATTGAACTAATTGCTACCTTATTGTTATTGTAATTGAACTAACTGAACTAATGTTGTAGGGAACGTGAGCCGCAGAGAGGAAGTACCGTGTCGGTGGAGTGTGTGAACGACTACCGGCTGGAGGGGTCCAACATACTCCGATGTGAAGACAACTTTAAATACAGGAGACCTCTACCAAAATGTGTGCCCATAGGTGGATGTGATGTTCCTATAATAGGTACAAACACCTAGCTGTATCACATAAAAATCATGCCACAGTGGGCAGTGTATCGTTGAGTTACCATGGTGACCACTAATATTTCCATGGTTATTTCAGAGAACGGAATTACTGACGCCTTGCTGGATCAAGTAGCTGATGGGGTGGTATTGGAGGTGACGTGTAATAACGGGTACACTATCTATGGGGACACCCAGATAACATGTCACAAGGGAGGGTGGAGTAGTATAATAACTCCAACCTGCGTACCATCGAGTGAGAAACATTAACATTCTGATTCATGCGATCAGAGGAGCCGGGGGTAACAAAATGCATTCGGCTAATCCTTACCTTGTCAGTTGTATAATTCCAGGTCTTCTCTCCAATCTGACGACGTACAACCTCCCTACAGGTCAGCTAGAATCACTCCGGGATTGCTTTTTACCCATTGGCAACAACATTGAAGCGGAGGGGATCAACGGTCTTCTGAATCCGGGGGGAACAATCAAGATATCCTGTACCTCTGGCTATGTCCTGAAAAGGGGTCATCCTAGTCGGATACAGTGCATTTCAGGTGGGATTAATTTTGAGGGTGGAGGGGATGCAGTGGATAGAGATTGACTATTCGTAGATTGTCTGAAGTTACTTTTCTGTCCTGTCCTTTCTCACCGTCCTATCTCTCTAGGAAACCAATTTAAACCTCCCGAGATCCCGCAATGTGAGTGGTCCGAGGTGGAGTGTCCCGAAATCTCCAGACCCCACATGCTCCAGACCCTTCCCGGATCGAGAGTGGTGGGTGGGGAGGTTTCAGTGTTATGTGAGGAGGGATACAGGCTGGTGGGTCCAAGTGTCCTGACATGCAACCGCAATGGAACATTTACCGAGGAGTCTGTGTGCATTAGGAAACCCAAGACATGTCCCGTTCCGATAATAAGTCACGGGACTATATCTCCTAACACTCCTATCGAAGCCGGTTAGTACAATCATGGACACTAGGTTTGCAATGGCCGACCACTAGATATCCACTAACAGGATTAACTGATATAACGAAGCATAAGAACTGATCGACACAGCATAACCGAGATTTAGAGCATACCTAGAAGCACTTTAAATCTGTTATCCCTATATGATACTTCACACTAGGAAAGGACGACTACCGGGTGATTTGTCAGGCGGGTTACCATACCGATATACGAATAATACAGTGCCTGGAGTCCGGGGAAACGAACCCGAGCGTCTGGCCGGTGTGCAGAAAAGAAGTGTGTAGTAAACCACTGATCTATAACTCCCGTTTTGTCAACGAGGACAGAGACTATTTTCATCCTGGTGATGTTGTGGAGGTGGTGTGCGATAAACTTTACTCCTTTAACCCGGCTGATAAAACGCATTTGTTGTACGACAAAACCCGGGTGTATAAAAGTACCAGCACAAAATGTAAGTCTCTAGATCATATATCGCAGCTAGAATGGGTATTTTATTTGAACTAATCTATTTTTCAGCATCTCAAATGACATGTTTGGAGAACGACGCATGGGAACCCAAGCTAGACTGCCATTATGTGGGCCCAGTGTGTGGTTTTCCCGTGGCCGAGAACACCCATGTGTTCAGTCCAAATAACGATATAAATGTGACTGACGGTCTTTCAATCAACACTTTCGCAACGGTAACAGATAATCATTTATGTGCTGGTAAAATGGTTTCAAAAATGATTCTACTGATGACTTGATAATCAATACTATCCTCAAGTTCACGTGTACATACATGTTGAGTCACTCCTGACACAACTCTCTCTGTAGATTGAGTGTGACACTATTCCATCCCCCCTCTGCTATAGATTGAGTGCAACAAGGAGCATCATTTGAAGCACACCCAGGGAGAGACCAAGGTGACAGTTACATGTCAGCTGATAGACGATCCCGAACAAGATTACTACGAGGCTCAGCTAAACAAGCAAGTGGTAGACTGTGTGCCTAATGTGCAAAAGTGCAACACTCCTCACATACAAAATGGATTTATCAACGGACCATCTGTGAGTTTACCATCCTGATCGGACAATCAATATCATCACAATGTTCCATTTTTGCTGAACTGTTCCATCCGTCTATCTTCTTCTCTTGTGACAACCACTACGAATATGTAGTTAGAACTCAGAGATATCACATGTAGGACCGTGGTGAACACATAACTCTGCACAGGTTCTGGAGAATGGAAACAAGTTCTACGTTGAGTGTGATGAAGGCTATGCGCTGGTCGGCACTAAGAACCTCACCTGTATAGCAGATGACAGGTTCTCAGACCGCCTGCCCATCTGTCAGAAGATAGACCAGGACGCGGTGGAGTGCCCAGAGCTGAAAATTAGAAACGCCCAGGTGAACGGCTCACCCATTGAACAGCATACCCTATCGGTAAGTGTATTGAACTATCTAGAGCTCACTGATAAAATTTATCAGTGAGGATTAATGTAAGTATCCAGAGCAGAAGAGCTACGAAACAGGAAAATAAGGTGATCGATTAGAACCATTAATCAACATACAATTACATTCTCTCCCAGGTTATCTGCAACGAAGGTTACTCCATTATCGGCCAGAGTGAACTCAGCTGCCTCAGCACCGGTGAATACTCCCACGACCCACCCAAATGTGAACGAAGAGAGCACGTGGTTAACTTTGCAAACTCTCAGTGTGGCTATCGGAAGTACGAATATTTCACGGAGCCCACTTTTAATGACACACAGCTGGAGGGTGAGGGTGAGAAGGAGGGAAATCCGAGGGTGTTTGGTGGGGAGGAAACAGAGCCTGGGGATCACCCCTGGACCGTCATGATTGAGATGAAGGAGGGGAAGAACTGTGGAGGGTCCATTGTCAACAAGGATTGGATAATGACCGCAGCTCACTGTCTCTCCAAAACAGAGAACTGTGGCGGAGAGGGAAGGGACCCGTGTAGACCCAAGCGGGCTAATGAAGTCATTTCAATCTATGCAGGTCTCCATGATCGGTACAATATTGACAGGAGGCATGTGCAGATACGGACTGCTTTCCAGGTCCTGATCCATCCGAACTTCAAACACCGCAGTGATCACATCGACAATGACCTTGGTCTGATCAAGTTGAACCAGTCTCTGAGGTTCACTGACCGGGTTAATCGGGCGTGTTTACCTGAGAATGGGGTGATAAACCTTGTGAATAACAGGGAACTCATTGTAATGGGGTGGGGCAAGGTGAACTCATCCCACAGTTCAGCGACACTCAAGGAAATCGTAGTACCCTATGTCCACCGGGATGTCTGTAACAGTATGAAGAGTTATGGTGGATCCATTACTACGGGTATGTTTTGTGCGGGATTCCAGCGGGGAGAGGTGGACGCCTGCCAGGGGGATAGCGGGGGTCCCCTCATCTATCTGGGACACAATGGGACTTTTGTACAGGGTGGGATTGTGAGTTGGGGCTTCAAGTGTGGGCTGCCTAATTACTATGGGGTTTATACTAACGTGGCGGCCTATTACGACTGGATAATGGACAAAATTGTAACTAATTGAGGCACATATCGTGTTGTGCGCAATGATACTAAAACGTGACCCGCCATTTGTTGTAAAAAGTTGTTGGATTTGAGTAGGGTTAAAAAGACTTCACGGGGTGATGAATTGAACAGCTAATTCAGAACGAAGACACCCAAAGTGGCATACCGGCACAGCTCAATTGGGAATCTTTAGGGGAGCTATGCTGCAACATCAGCTCAGTAGTACAATTCACAATCCGAGGGCCTTGCATGTGAAATGTGAATTACACAATTGTGTACATGTACATAATATATTATTTCAGAGATCTTGTGAAACTTTGACCGTGTTTATTTGAGTTGTCAATATCTAGACCTGTTGTCCCACCTACCCCACTGCACACGTGCTATGATTGACATGTTATCACAGTTTCAGGGCCAGTAAATGTATAACACTTGGCTAGCCAACTCGCTGCAATTATCTACAGAGGAGGATCGTGCAGCAGCTCTCAACTACGTGCAGAGTGTGTCCATGCAACGATGGAATCACGTGACTATCACATGTCCACCGCTGCTTGCTAGTGAACTACAGTTGCCATGGGCAGTAAGCAGTCTCTTTTCGTCCATAGCTTTCTCGCTCCTCCTCGCTCCTCAAGCTTGTTGACACACATATACGTACACTACATTGAAATTACACCCCAAGCCCAAGTGGTGGTGGTTGTTGTCCCTTGATAAACGCAGCACGCCATGAGCGGTGTACCGGTAACGGAGGAGCTCTATATTGAGCAGGATGGAGATCAGTTTAATGACCTGTGGCTGGCTTGTGCCGTCATCTTTGGGGTCCTCTTTGGTTTCTTCCTCGGGGTCATGATCCTGGGTATGCTGAGGAAGAAATTCCCTGCCATGTACACCAAGGTGAATAATGACATTCAGATCTTTCACATCTTGTTCAATCTCCATGACTTCTCTTAAGTCGTTTTTAGTACCTCTACTCCCCCAAAATTGTTGATCCCTATCTTCAAAAGTCATATCTGCTGTTGTTGAATGTAACCATGTGTTTTAGGCGGACGCAACACGGCTAGCAGAGTCTGGGTTGCAGCGGGAACCCAATGAAGATGATAATATGAAACCTGACGATGACACCTACTCTGAAATTATCCCTCCTGTATGTTCTTTTGTCATCAATGCTTTACTTGATCAAAACCCTAGAAAGATGAAATTAAGTAGACTCTTTTTGATGGGTTTCTAATATTACAATTGTTCATGTTCAGGATCAATTACCAGCAACAAGTCAAGTTGGCACAGCTGAAGGTCTCCGACCACTCTCCTGGGTTCGCCGTAAATCAACTGTAGACCTCGGAACCGATGATCCTACGGTACAAGATGGTCTTATTGATGCTCTCTCACAGGACAGCTTGTAAGTGGGTGCTAAGAGTGTGTTTGCATTGGTTGCAATGGTTGAAAACTTAAATCATAACCTTGTCGAGTAAGCAAAAACCAAAGTACATGTGATCCGTTTCTATTCCAAGGTTTGTTGACTAATTAGTATATCCTTCTCTGTAGGGCTCAAATGCAACTGGCGGTATCCTCACAAGACTTCCAGACGGTGATTCACTGGGAGACAGAGCTCCAAGTTCAGTACAGAAACATCTTTCTGAATCTCATCAACATCTACCTGGACAGTCTGGTACAACAGAAGATAATAGATGAACCACAGAGGAATGCCATTTCCAAGAATTATACCACCCAGTTGAAAGAAGTTGAACAGGAATGGAACTCCAAACTACAAAATGCCATCAAGGTATAACATTTTACAATAATGGTGTTAGGGGGTCTGAATAAGAAGAAGAAGCAGGGGGTCTGAAGGGGTCATTTCAACTCAAAGATTCGTTTTCAACTAACACCATGTATTTCTGCCACCAGATGTTTGAGGCCCAAACGGGAGGGGATTCCATGCAGTGTATGGACGTGGAGAAGCTCAGGTATGACGCAGCCATGGACTTTGAAGTACGCATGATCAAGATTAGAGAGGCCCTTACCAAGGAACTGGACAGCAACACTACACTCAAGGCTGAAGAGGTAAAGTGATGATCTGACAGTAATTATCGACAGACATATATGATAACGTACGATGTAATTGTGATTTAATCTCTTTTTCAACCCGTTTGATTTACATCCAATTCACGTATTTTGTCCTTTTTCAGATAGAGTTCATGGAGGAGAAACTAATTTCAAACGTGACTATGACTTGTGAAATAATCAACGCCGAATACATATCCATATCCAAATCGAAGAGCGGCCGATACGATATTATCAAGAAATCTGCCATTGAACATTTTGCAACTCGAGAATGGGTATGTTTTCGTTAGCTGTAATACTCGGATAGGCACAACAAGCCTCATTTCCAAAGTACTTGGTATTTTAAATCTCCTTGGTATTTTAAAGTCTCCTTTCAGAACAGAGAAGAAGTCGTGATGGTGTTGGAAAGGTTCAAGAAGTTAGCAAATGACCTAAAGGCCCTGAAAGTCAGTGGATCAGTCATTTCTAAAGCCCAGAAGACAGTCGAGGACAGGGTCAATGGGGCAGACAAAAAGTTCGATGAGGAGTACAACCAACAGGTTCAGGATATCCTTGAGAAATGTGCCCGGGATCGGGTCCAGGAAATGAAGAAAATCAAGAGTTGGAAGCGAAGCACGGAGATCGCCTCCACTTCCAACCAGTCATACCAAGCTGCAGTTGATGGTCTTATCGAGCCTAGCAGATACATTCAGACCATCCACGAGCTCCAGAAGAGTGTCCGTTTGGACCGAATGTTGGCTTCAAACAGGATGGATGCGAAGGAGGGAGAGTATTTCAGCGAGATAGTGCTGGCAAGGACAGAGGGAAAGCAGCGAGAATACAAGGCAATCATGACAGAGATGATGGACTTAAGGCCCAAACGGGAGGGGATTCCATGCAGTGTATGGACGTGGAGAAGCTCAGGTATGACGCAGCCATGGACTTTGAAGTACGCATGATCAAGATTAGAGAGGCCCTTACCAAGGAACTGGACAGCAACACTACACTCAAGGCTGAAGAGGTAAAGTGATGATCTGACAGTAATTATCGACAGACATATATGATAACGTACGATGTAATTGTGATTTAATCTCTTTTTCAACCCGTTTGATTTACATCCAATTCACGTATTTTGTCCTTTTTCAGATAGAGTTCATGGAGGAGAAACTAATTTCAAACGTGACTATGACTTGTGAAATAATCAACGCCGAATACATATCCATATCCAAATCGAAGAGCGGCCGATACGATATTATCAAGAAATCTGCCATTGAACATTTTGCAACTCGAGAATGGGTATGTTTTCGTTAGCTGTAATACTCGGATAGGCACAACAAGCCTCATTTCCAAAGTACTTGGTATTTTAAATCTCCTTGGTATTTTAAAGTCTCCTTTCAGAACAGAGAAGAAGTCGTGATGGTGTTGGAAAGGTTCAAGAAGTTAGCAAATGACCTAAAGGCCCTGAAAGTCAGTGGATCAGTCATTTCTAAAGCCCAGAAGACAGTCGAGGACAGGGTCAATGGGGCAGACAAAAAGTTCGATGAGGAGTACAACCAACAGGTTCAGGATATCCTTGAGAAATGTGCCCGGGATCGGGTCCAGGAAATGAAGAAAATCAAGAGTTGGAAGCGAAGCACGGAGATCGCCTCCACTTCCAACCAGTCATACCAAGCTGCAGTTGATGGTCTTATCGAGCCTAGCAGATACATTCAGACCATCCACGAGCTCCAGAAGAGTGTCCGTTTGGACCGAATGTTGGCTTCAAACAGGATGGATGCGAAGGAGGGAGAGTATTTCAGCGAGATAGTGCTGGCAAGGACAGAGGGAAAGCAGCGAGAATACAAGGCAATCATGACAGAGATGATGGACTTAATAAAACAGGAGAAGGGTGTCGATGTAGCTGCTATTGATCAGAAATTCCGGGAGTGCTTCAAGGACATCGAAACGAAGCGAAGTAAGCTACGAGTTGACATAATCATTTCCCTTTATGCTATAGCATTTCTCATAATCCAATTCTAACAACTTTTATTTCAGAGGACGGCCTGAATGAGATTCGTGAGGAGATTAACGCCTATCTCAGCCGGGGTCAGGCCATGAAGGATAAGTTGGACAGTGAGATGCACAAACAGAGCGCTGACCAGGAGGAGCTGCTCGGTGAACAGGAGGATGCCGTAGCAGAGGTTTTACAGACACAGAGTGGACTGACGGAACAGGACCGGGAGCACATGATGTCCGTTCACCAACACCAGGCCCTCTCCGTCATAAACATGCTGTTCATGAGCAGAATCCGAGCAGTCAAACGGTTAGTGTTTAACATTCTTTTTGACAAGTTGTTTAACACGCCTGGCGTGTTGTTACTTTGTGACGAAAGCTAAAAGATGAATCCTTAAAAGTCTCAACTCTACGATACCAATGTCCTGTAAC
Source organism: Pleurobrachia bachei (assembly GCA_000695325.1). Lineage (NCBI taxonomy): Eukaryota > Metazoa > Ctenophora > Tentaculata > Cydippida > Pleurobrachiidae > Pleurobrachia > Pleurobrachia bachei. The sequence goes on from AVPN01000582.1 coordinate 40,534, forward strand.
GTGTCGATTTCTTCATGGAAGAGAAGTTTGCGGAGGAAAGGAGGGTTGCCATTAACGCTACACCTGGAAAGGCCCTGAACAAGAAACAGCAGAAGATGAAGGATCAGCTAAAGGAGAAACATAAACGGTTACTGGAGGAGGAGGGAAAAACAATGATCCTCACCAAGGATGACTGCATCAACGAACTCAGAAAGTGAGTATTAGAGATCTCAAAAATGTTTAACTATATCGTTCATACAAAGTAATATTTCTCTCCGACAGGAACATTTACCAGCAGACAGCTGATACCCTGAAGAACTTTGATAAGAGGATGGGTGAAATCCTGGCTAAACTCCAGGTTTCCCACGCTGGAAAGGAGGGAACAAAGGTGAAGGTGGCCCAGATTCTGAGCAAGATCAAGACCAGGCTAGTAGATCTCCTCTGGGTAGATGGATATGTCTCGGAGGCGTCTTGCAAGAAAACCCTCCAAGACCATCACAAACTGGTCGCGGACGTTGCTGAGAAGTTCCAAGCGAAGAGGTCGGTAAACCTCGAGCAGGTTGAGAAAGTCCAGGGGGAGAAGAAGCAGAGAAGGGAGGTACAGATGTCTGAACAGATTTCTAAGATGATCGAAGAATACAAGACGAAGGAAGGTACCGTGTTCACAGTCACTAAACCAATCTCCCTGTTCACCCGATTGAGGTTTGCTGTCCAATCGTTTAGTTGGTCCCTCTACCTGGGAGGAAAACGAACTCCTAGCATTATGTTGCACTACGACGCTAAAATTTGAGTTATAAAATCATTCTTCAGACTCCGAAGTTTAGAGCTTTTATAACCCCCATCCCCCGTCAGAGCTTAAAACCCTTCCCTCCCCCATCAGATCGAGGAGCACAACTCAGGTCGGGAGCTGTCCCGGCACATCCAGGATCTGTACTCCACGGTGGACGATGAGCAGTGCGAGGATCTCAGGGAGGAGGAGATCAATATCATCCTGGAGCTGGTCAAGATGGCCAGGATGGACATAAACGAGTTCGAGAAGGTCATCAAGAACTCCGTGATAGGTGAGTGTGGTTGAATTACTGTTCATTACGATTCGATGAGACACAAATGTGGAGGAGGATCGGTTAGAGAACACATACAATGTTCTGTGATCTAGAAATTGCGTTTTCCAACTATGTGTTTCTAACTCCTTTCTCTCTCAGCCTGTGTTGGTGGAGACCGATTATTCAGGGAGGTCAGTAAGCCACTGCTGGAGCGACACGGCCAACAAGTGAAACGGACGGACAAGGCGATGAATTTCTGGTCGACTGCCGCTGAGTCGTCACTACCCACTAAGGACCCCAAGGTCGCTGCAGAACGGGCAGCAGATGTTTGGAGGGCACGATTGGGCATTTACGATGATGGAACGAGTAACCGATGATGAGTCATATAGGCGATGTGGCTATTTTAACTCTAGAAAATTATTTGTCAGAGAATCGTGTGGGTGAGACAAGAACAATACAGATAAAAAGGGGTGAGAGATAGAGAAAGAGAGAGAGAGAGAGAGAGAGAGAGAGAGAGAGAGAGAGAGAGAGAGAGAGAGGATATATAAGTGTTTTGGTTCATGAATTCAATATGTTAGACTGAAGAAGCTCACCGTGCTCGGATACCACATGTGTGGAGAGAGAAGCACTCAAGCACGTGTTTTAATTTCATCTTGCTAATGGGCCCCACAGTGATGTATTGTGAGTGTGTTCACAGTTTGGTTTGAGTTCTGCTTTGATACACACAATATGCTATCCATTTTGTCGTCACTCGAGCCCGATATATTTCTCTTTCCAGCTCCGCACGATAAGCGCTCCTTGTGCTCCTGTTCAAATTGAAACGAACCCGTTCTCATTATAAATCTTTGTCAAGTTTTTATCTATCGTACAAAATGACAGAAAAAAATGTGATCAGGGTCGGAGCAGTTCTATCACACACTAACACACAGCGGGCGAAAACAGTCGTCACAAAATGTTCATTTGAACCACAGCACTAAATTAGCACCAGTTCATCTCTTGATCTTCATTGAGATCTAAAAACAAATTACGACTGTCTGTTCTCCGACTAATTAGCGACAAATTTTTCACACACAAACTTCCTCCTTCGGTCGCATTCTTCATCGTTCCAGAGCCCCGTGGCAAGATCCATCTCGACGCAATCCTCGTTTCCGATGAAGGGGAGACCCCCATTGTTGGGCTCGTCTGGTGCCCAGTTCTTCCAGCTAACAGCCGAGTTGTCCGTCCACTCCCATACTCCTTCCTCCGGGCTGAATTGGGGAGAGAGAGGTGGTAGAATGGGGATTTAGGGGGTGAGATGGGACATTATTTGCATTTTGGAGAGAGTTGGCAGGATTGGACATATTATTTAGGGAGTGATGGTAGGATAGCGTATTACATTTGGGGAGAGGTGATGACTGATGTCAAGGCGGGGCATAATGTTTGAGGAGAGAAAGTGTACGACTTGGAGGTGATAAATTTTGAGGAAAGGTGGTATGGATTAGAGAGAGAGGCGGGATGATTGATTGGAAGAAAGCGAAAGGGTGGTCATTAAGGGTGTAAAAATGTGACACAGACTATTGAGTCGCGAGTTTTAGCGTTCATGGATGAATTGAGACACAACGTATGGTCATAAAGAGAGAAAGGGAAAGAGTGAGGGAGAGAGAGAGAGAAATAGAGAGGCGAAAGCATAAAAATTGGCGCAACATTGTGAAACAATTATTTTAATGGGATTCATACTCACACATCATGTAGCCCAATCCAAATTCGTTCGGTAGAGTTGGGCATCAGTTGATCCATAATCATCCTATTCTCAGATGCGAGTGTAACCGTTACCAATCTTGCCTAGTAGTAGGAGAGTTGTTGATCAGTGGCTACCAACGTCTGCTGTTTTATACTTGAGGCTAATATTATTGCAGTCTGTAGAATGCAGTACCTATTACCAACTGTATCACTACCTACTATATAATACTTTATTGCGTCCTACCGCAACTACAGTTATCTAAGTGCTTCATCCTATATCTATAATAATGATATACTAACCCAGGCGCTAGGGTTGGGTCCGAGATGTTGACAGTGGATATCAGCATCATGCCATGTCATATACTCCTCGACCACGTGGTAGCAGTAGTTGTTGTAACTCATCCAGCCTGGGTCACACGTTGGGCCTGGGGAGTTGGGGGTTAGAAGTGGTAGCAGTAGTTGTTGTAACTCATCCAGCCTGGGTCACACGTTGGACCTGGGGTGGGGAGGGGGGTTGACATTTAGGAGGGGGGTTGGGGGTTAGAAGTGGTAGCAGTAGTTGTTGTAACTCATCCAGCCTGGGTCACACGTTGGACCTGGGGTGGGGAGGGGGGTTGACATTTAGGAGGGGGGTTGGGGGTTAGA
>AVPN01000583.1:22093-36566 GCA_000695325.1 Pleurobrachia bachei
CCCGCAAACTCTCTCTCTCTCTCTCTCTCCCATAGCCATCGTTGCTGAAGGGAAACCCCAGAGTTAAACGATTTAGTGTATTGGACATTGGTAGCTGAGCTGTGTGTACACATGCTGGTATAGACAAATAAATCCGGTGCCTTTTTTCTACCAACAGCAGCAGTAGACGTGACACGCACACTTGGGGTAATGTGTCACGTAATCACTGTTTAGAGGAACCGACCGAAACAAGTAAACAACCAATCAGAACTCGTATTTAGGTCACGTGACCGATTATCGGCCAATCAGGGACCAGTATTTCCTGATTCGGTCGGTTCCTTGTTTACACCAACCTGCTAGTCGGTAGAGAATCTTGGGCTCGAAGAAAATGCAGGGGTTCTCATCTCTAATACAGGATAGGAGTAGTCCTTTTGCCTGGATTGGTCCTCTTGGGACGACAACCTGTGGGGAGAGAGAGGGAGAGAGAGAGAGAGGGAAAGATATAGAGGGAGCGAGAAAGAGGGAGAGAGTGAGAGAGAGAGATAAAATAGAACGTTAGAAAGAAAGGGAGAGGCTCTAAGGCACTTGTCGTTTTCCCACGATCAAATGCTTTGTCCCATCTTTATTGCGGGGCTTTGATAATCAAAGTCCCCCAATATCGACATATTTGACCTCGTGAGAAATTGAGAGTACAATTTAAATCTGTGAAATGGGGTACAAAATTCCAGAATGATGATAATATACTTATTTGATCTTGTTGAGTAACATTATATCCCCCTCGCCGACAAGTTGCATCAGATGTATGTGTGATAATAAGGTTGCTGATTCACGTCACATATCATACTAGATCTACTAATTATGTCCAAGAGTTGCGTCAGCTATTGCTCAATACCATAGTTACCATAGTTACCTTTAACCCCTCTAAATAGGTGGTACTTCGCAACCATATAGTTACCTTTAGACCGGGACAATGTGCGAAGTAGGCCTCGGGACACTGTGAGTGATAGAGGGCGCCATGGCCTACAGCACCCCACGGGGCCCGGACAGTTAGACGGCCACAATTGTACTCGTTCCCGGATCTGTACCGGAATTTTGCAGCTTCGTTCACCAGCTGAAAATAAGGGGGCTTGTTAGTTAGGTGTTAGTTAGGAGGAGGTGTTATTTAGGTGGTGTGTGACGCTGACCAAAAAGAATAAAACCCGAGAGACGCATATGTTGAGAAAAGTTTCAGCGACGGGGGATATATATTTTATGTTCTTTGCGACACGCTAAATGTTTCCCAACGTGAGGAGTCGGCAAGATAAAACTTTGCGACTAGCAAAAATAAACAAACATCCCCTGCTTTAATGATCGGAATGTGAATATATTTATTTTTCCAACGGAATCGAACTTCCAAGAGATTCACCGGGGGAAGGGCGACAGCAGGATTCATCAAGAGGATATTATGATCTAGATAAACTTATTGAGTAAGGGTTTGTTGAGTAAGGCTCCCCCTTTACCTTACTCAACAAGGATAAAGTGAGTTCTGAAATACCTGATCGAAACCGGGGAAGATATAGTCAGCGAACTGTATCTCAGCTATTGCTGTAGAACCGGCGGCGGCTGCCCCAATCCCAAACCCGATAATTCCCTGCTCAGTCAAGGGGGTGTTGAATACTCTGTTCGCACCTGTGGGGAGCGGGGTGAATTGAAGTGCTCAGTGATAGGAGGATATAGCTGTACCGGGGGAGAGAGGGGAGGAAGGATGAAAGAGAGGGGAAAGAGCCATCTGGGGAAAGAAAGGAAGGAAGAGCGAGAGGGGAGAGAGAGAGAGGGGGGGTAGAGAGAGATAGAAAGGGAGTGGTGCGAGTTAATTACTATAAACGTTGTTGTGTGCGCGTCACACGTCAGAGGTTAATTGTTGCAAAATTGTTCTCGTGTCGTGATTACTATGAACATTCAAACATTTGAAATTATTGAGCTCTAATCATTATCTGAGGTGGTCATCTTTCTCTCTCATCTCTCTCCCTTTCTCTTTCTCTCTATCCATCTATCTCTATATTAACAAATGACTACAAATGTTTCCTGTGAATATGTTTAACAGAGAGAGAAAGAGAGAGATAGAGGGAGAGAGAGAGGGAGAGAGAGAGAGAGAGAGAGAGAGAGAGAGAGAGAGAGAGAGAGAGAGAGAGAGAGGGAGCGAGAGAGAGGGAGAGAGATAAAGAACACTTTATACTACACGCACTGATCTCAATGTTATTCAACACATAATATAACACACAATAGAGCTATACAATTGGGATATCAAGGATATCAAATGTTTTAACAAACGTGCTTACATTATTTACAGGTTATATCCTCCTGCTAATAGTGATACAAAGAACCTATAATAAGACGGGTCACATGTCAAGGATCCATTATTTTCTTGAGTTTTGGGTTGGTACAATGTGGCGCCTGAAGACACGTGTGATTCCAGTATGACGTATAATGGAGTGTGCAGTACTGTGTAATAAAATTGTTACCAGAAAAAAAAGTGTAGTATTCTCACAGTAAAACATAAAATCACTAATTATCACTTTCCTATTTCAATGAGGGTGTGAACAGTCAATAGGAAGAAGGCACTATAGAGTGGTTTCTTAAAACAGAACTATTTCCATGTGGTCGAGAGTTTAAAGCGAAAATAAAAAATAAAACAGACGGATTTTAGGCGTCCTATTTTCTGCCAGATTATTCTAATACGATCCCGTTTACGGCGAGAATGGGGTGTCTTACCGTATTTGTCCTGAAGTCCAAGGGAGCACCTGAAGACTCCTCCGAATGCGACATCTTCCCCAAACACCACTGGAAGAGATTGAGAGAGAGGGAGGTGTGTTAGTTACTGAGAGAGGGGGAGGTATTATATTTTGGTCAGGGATTGCCACAGAGGTACTGTCATGTGGATAGAGTCTCGACTAAAGAATTGCAGTTATTGGTTTTGCAATGTTATGAAATCATGGTTCTTGCAGATTGAAGCAGGCTAGGCAGCAGCTGCACAATTGCATCAGTGGCGCAACCCCTATACGTCAGAGCTGCAGCAGTCCCAATTATTTTCCTCTCTAATATCCCCCTCTCTTCCTCCTATTCTCTCGCTATCATCAGAATGTCAAGAGATAGTCACGATAAACAGAGCTTAGGGGAGAGAGAGAGAGAGAGAGAGAGAGAGAGAACAAGACTCAGATCAGTAATTGTCATCTCTCTTGCTCTACACCACCTCTATCTCTCATTCTAGAGCACACATATAATGGCGAAGGGAGGGGCATGTGTTGTGCAACTGCCCTTACCACACGATGTTGTGCAATCACACTGACAGGAACGCGCGGCAATCAACCTTGTATGGAGCAAGAGCTTGCTGGTGAGGGCGCGCGGAGAGAGAACCCCATGTCGCGAGCGCATGAGGTCTCTCGGTCGACTGATCGAGTCAAGATTCTGACAGATCTCAGATGTTGACTGGTTTTAACATCATATCTGACGGGTTGAGACCACCCAATTAACCAAATGGAAATACTACTCATGAACCATATTCAGAACAGTAGTTACACTGTTCATAATGCTGTTTGTCTAAGACAGTATGCTCAAATTGACGCTCTAGACGGTTTATAACACCATATGCAGTAGATTAAATGAATTCTAGAAGGTCTATACCTGCACTGTCATCCCCAGCAAGAGCAAGGTCCAGGGCGTTATTGATACTCTGGAACATATTCAACTTGTTAGTCTCGCCTGCCGGATGAGAGAGGAATGGTTAGCAGGGGGGGGGTGTCAAGATAGAGACAAGAAAAGGGCCAATTAGTGGGCTAAACAAACTGCAGTTTGCCACGAGGTTTCTAGGCTACCTCCCTTTCCTACAAAACTACCAGGTAAAAAACCTTTCTCTAAATTATAAATAGAGAAAGGTATATCGAAGACAGGACACCTGACATGCTCGTGAGAAACTGTCAGGCCAGTGCTCTGACCACAGTTCTGAGAATAGGGTCAGGCCAATACTCTGACAGTAGAGAAGGCTTATTTAGGTTTACAGGTATTTACCAAGATGAGCAGGGGGTGTCTGAGGTTGGTAGGTGAAATGGGCGGCATTCCGGACACAAGATTTCAGGCTTCCAGTCAGTAGTTTCCTGCACAACATGACACTAAACTAAAAAACAAAGGATATATTAGGGTTGTACTGTAAGAGTTGTCCACCTTGCACCCGACCCTTCTTTGCTTTCACTCAGAACAGTTCTGAGTGATCAGTGAATTGGGGAAGGGTGGCGGGGAACAAGTTTAGGAGAATGAAACTCTGATAAAGATTAGTTATTTTCTAAATCATGTCAAAAGAATGTTGGGTAGATAAAAATACATGAAGTGAGGGAGTTATAGTTAGTCCGTTATGACCCGAGTATACTGGTAGCTCGTCCGATCTCTTATACTCTCAGAGTGTGCCTTGTATTCCAACTTGGTGTGCGGGGGAAGCTGGAGCACTCGCTTCAGTGTATCCCGAATCCTGAAAAGTGAACATTGTTATTTCCCAGTTCAAACTCCATACATCGGAGCCGGAGAAATATTTAGGTTTTTAGTCAAGTCAAGTCAGTGTTTTTCATCTTTTGAGACATTTATGTTCCCTCCCCTGGAGACTAGTCTCCATCTAGTCCGACTAGATGGTTGGCCCAACGGGATTAATCATTAATAGGATAGGGCCCCGTAACATTTCCTGGGGCTGTCAGTTCAATGTCATGCCTGACCTGTCAGGCCAATGCTCTGACCACAGTTCTCCGGCGCTCTGACAGTGCCTGACAAGGTAGTAATTAACCAGGAACCGACCGAATCAGAAAATACCGGTCCCTGACGTGACCTAGATAACGAGTTCTGATTGGTTGTTGACTTGTTCCTGTAATTAACTCTCACCTTATACAAGTTTTCTGATCGGCTGCGTTCCTGTTCCACAGTGATAAGAGTCCTTCGTTCCAGCGGACTGATAATCGAGCACCACATATCTGAGGTCCGACCATAAACTGTTCACCTGAGACAAATTGTTAATAAAACAATAGTCTATACCTATGTAGTTAGACAACATATATTCCTGATATTTGAGTTTATAAAATATAAAAGTGGTTGAAAAAGTTTTTACCCTGTGTTCACCCTGATCTACTATAATAGATATCGTTTAATTTTATGGATCGTATCGCTCATGTTCATTAACCCAAACTTTTGAGATCAGGTTCTTCCTGACACGGATAATCCAGGTTCCCCCATGGGCATTTGCCTCGTCCTCCCAGAATGGTTGGATATCACTTCTAAAGATACTGATATCACACGGCTTTAGGTCACTAGGTCTTTTCATCCAACTGAGGAGAGAGGGATTATTAATACTGCAGAGAGAGAGGGGTCGAGTTCATAGGTCGACATAAACCATTCAGCGCAGTCAACAGAGGGAAGTGGATGGAACTAGATGATAGAAACAAGATATTTACTAGATAATATCAAGATATATCTAAGATATAAAATAACATGTAAAGATATTTACTAGATAATATCTTGTTTTGTTCAAACTCTTTTTTTTTATTGCGGGGAAGCAGGGTCGAACAAGGCAAATAATATCAAGATATATAAAATAACCTGTAAAGTTCCCAGAACTGTTCCACAGTCCTGAAAGTACCCACTTTGTCCAAGACACTCTTATAGTTTGAATTCTGCTTTTTCCACCCAAACCAGATGGTGTATTCGTGCTCCAGAGGGTGCTGATCTGTCATGCTAAAACGGGTCAAGTTTGTTTTTATTGTGTTTGGTAGGGAACTTGGTAACGAAGTTATCCCTCCCTTGCCAGAGTGTGAGTTGTTTTCGATATCAAGTAGGGGACAGGGACCGGGTTTGTCTAGTGTTTCGGGTTAGAACATAACAAGGGCCGGGTACTTAATTGTTCTTAACTGTGACTTGGAAATGGATCTGCACAAGCAGCGATACTCCGAGACAGCCAGCAGGTACAGAGTGGGGCGCGAAATAGTTATGTGCTGTGTTGTCGCGCGTGCGGTGCCCGTCACACGAAAAGTGTGACCGAGGGGGAAAAGTGCACCAGTAATGCTGCAACGAATAAAAGGATACTACCTCTAGAATATTGAATTATTATGAAATGTAATGTGATATATGCAACTATTTACAGAACGAGTATAAAAATATTAAAACATCCAGTGCCCCTCTCGGAAAACCACCTTTTTTCCACAGAACAAATACTAATAATATAAGGAAGCACGGCACTCATGATAACAATTAATATGACGTGATCAACTGCTATAGCCCAACTGTTCAGTCTGAGAATTCTGATACAAAGATATTATTTGCCGTACTGTGTTATGAGGTAACTCCAACCCCCCAGTTTCATCAATCATCTAGTGGGGAAAATGGGGGGTGCGCGGCGTCATTTTTTGATTTGCGCGTCGGAGCGCGCAGCGCGTTTTTGAGATTTTGTCGATTTCGAAAATCCAAGCTGAATTTGACCCAGATTTTTTTTAAAAAGTGTGCATTTCTGAAAAAAAGTGTGAATTTTTGTTTTTTTTCTTAGAAAGACTTTCCAAACAGCTAAAAACTTTGGAAAGGTGTATTTATGATTCTCCCGTCATTGATAAGTAAAAAATGCTAGCAACCAGTCTTTGGTATGCGATTCGTTATCTTCTGACCATCGGGGCTATTTGGAATTCTGGAAAAACGGCATTTTTGGCGAGTACCTGTACTAAACTTTGCAGTGACTATACAATTGATGGAAGAGGTGGATGAGTTGGTGGATTTTGTGAATAAAAAAGGTTTGTTCTAGATATTAACCTGAATCCATGGCCTTCCATGACTCTCTTCGTGCTCCAGAGGGTGCTGATCTGTCATGCTAAAACGGGTCAAGTTTGTTGTTATAGTGTTTGGCATGGGACAGGAACCGACCGAATCAGGAAATACTGGTCCCTTACTGGCTGATAACCAGTCACTTCACCTAAATAACGAGTTCTGATTGGTTGTTTCGGACGGTTCAAGGTAGGGTACTGTACAGGGGTACTTCTACTGTGACATGGACATTGGACCTACTTGCGGTACTCCGAGACAGCCAGCAGGTCCAGAGTGGCGCGCGAAAAAGCTATGAGCTGTGTTGTCGCGCGTGCGGTGTCCGTCACCAGAAAAGTGTGACCGAGGGGGAAAAGTGCACCAGTAATGCTGCAAACGAATAAAAGGATACCTCTAGAATATTAAATTATTATGAAATGTAATGTGATATATGCAACTATTTACAGGACGAGTATAAAGATATTAAAACATCCAGTGCCCCTCTCGGAAAACCAGCTTTTTTCCACAGAACAAATATAAGGAAGCACGTCACTCATGATACGCCAATATGTACCCCTGTACTAGAGTACTAGTACTGTATAGTACTGCACAATAGTACTGTGTGTAATCCTATTTGAACCACCCTTCCTCCCTATCAAACTCCACATGTCTATCGGAAATCCCTAACTGATCAATTAACTTCTCCATATCCAAATTAGTTTCCTGAAGTTTAGCTCTGGTAAGCAGTCTCTGCAGAACCTCCTGACTAACCTCCCTCCATTTCAGGACCCATTCCTTAATCCGGGCCTCTTCCCCTGACTTCCTTGATTTATCAAGATGTTCATACTTCCGAAGCAAACTCTTTCTTTCTTCAACTTTCTTTTTTAGCTGAGTTAGCTTGATATGACCTACGGAACTTATCCCACCTCCAACATCTTTCCCACGATTAAAAGGGGACTGAAATGCGCGACGTTTTTGACGTACTGGTGTCTTGAAGACAGCTGGTGATGGGGGCACCTTGTCGAAAGCTGAACCAGTATCAGGCAAGATGTCCTGAGATTTGTCTGGTGACTGAGAGACAGAAGGGGGGGGGTGGATGTTCTGAGAGTTCAGAGTTGTCTAGGGTTTGAGAGACAGAAAGAGGGGAGGTAGGATCAACTTTCTGTCGTTTTGAAAGTTCATTGTTGTCTGTTTTGAAGGGCGACACAAAGGGAGTTGGGCCACTGCTGGATGATTTGCGACGTTTCATGCTATAATTATAGGATAGGTGGGAATTAGCAGAGTTGGCAGAGCTTTAACAAAAGAAAGAAACGAGACTTATCAAATAACAGGGAACTTCTCGAACCGATTTTGACAAAACATCAAAATCTGGTAATAATAATAGCTGTAATGCAAAAAAATAAAAATCGTAAAATTACAAAACAGGATCTTTAATATTAGTGGGTAGGAATGTATAAATAAAATTATCGTCTAGTTGTTTACGGGGGATTGATTAGGAAGTAGTAAGATCTACTATAATTAATCATTGTCTGCACTTTTTATTCCATCTAGAATGCTCTGAAAGTATGCCTCTGGGTCCCTAAAGAGCTGTCGTGACGAGGCGGCTCTACCCTTTCCCTTCTTAGAGGTAGAGGATGATGTTATAACCGGATTACGATAGGACTTTCTTGCCGGACTTTTATTTGTTCTTGGACTCTTTCTGAAAAAGGGAGCAAGGTTTGATAGAAATCACCAAGTTACCGCAGCTTAGTGTGGAGATAGAACTATTTACTAGTTCTGAACTAAGAACCCCAAAAGCATCTGTGATCTGATAATTTAAACATTCGTAATGGAACCGGTGGAACAGCTACTACATATCAGGTAATATCTTGGTGAGAACATACCGTGTAGAGAGCCATTTTCCTGAGGTACTAGGGCTACCACTGGTTGATATAGGGATACCAGGCTTCTGAATCTTCACTGAAATCAGATGGAAATATGCGTTGACTAAATGTGGCTCACACCAGATTTTATTTCATAAATCTGTGTCATCTGTAAGGGTAGATATCAATATCAACTTTCAGAAGATTCTCTATTCTTACGTTTTCTTTTCTTAGCGAGATTATTAAGACGTGCCCACTTGGTCTCCTTAGTAACATTCCGCCGTGTCCCCCGCGGTGACTTCCTACTACTCTCTGATGTAGTAGCCTGTTCCTGAGAGGAACTAGCAGCAGCAGCGTTACTGCTGGATGGCTCACTATACCCGGTGTCATTCGACCGGTCCCGGTTTAGACAAACAGTGCCACTATCGCCGTTACTACTTTCCTCGCTATCCGAGCTAAACACCCTCCTTCTCTTGCGGGAGGAAATGGAGAAGGATGGGGGAAGCGGGGGTGGTTGGGAGGTTGCCAGGTTCGCATCATCGATGAAATCCTGATCTGTCGCATTTTCCTCGTCTTCACTGTGTTGGGGAAATATGAATGATGAGATCTGAGTTGAGTTTGGAAATTTAGAAGTTGAAGTGAAGTAGGCTGGTGTTTCAAATTTCCATCTGATGTCACACACAAGGAAACAAAATAAACTTGTTCAAATAGTGGAATTTTGTGACAACACCTGCTGACATAAGGTGAACCCTCATCTGAACTTTCCTCTTTAATTCGACTTTTATCCTTCACAAATACCTTCTCTTCGGTTCGGTCAGTTGTAAAATCAACCTGGAACATAACATGATATGAGACAAATCCCCAACTAATAATGATGAAGACCAATGTGCGATTCAATAGTTATAACCTTTGTTATACATTAGTTGTGTATTGATATCAATGAATGAGATCTGTTCAGGATTAGATAGGGAGGAAAATTAGAAAAATATCTGGCGAGGGCCGGGCTCGAACCGACAACCTCTGCATTACATGTACATTGCTCTAACCTATTGAGCTACCTCGCCTACAATTTATCTACATGTCCTCTCACTATATCCTGAACATGCCCTTAGCTACTGCAGCATCACATATCGGAACAAGATTTAATCCTGAACAAGATCTAATCCTGAACAGATCTCATTCATTGATATTTAACCAAACCATTCTTCCAACACCGTGATCTGCCCGCTGTATGTTTCCCCTTTACTGTTGTACAGTAGGGCGTGTATGTGTGAGAGAGAAAGTGAGATTAGCAGCCAGAGAAGATATTAAAAATCTTGTTCCGATATGTGATGCTGCAGTAGCTAAGGGCATGTTCAGGATATAGTGAGAGGAAATGTAGATAAATTGTAGGCGAGGTAGCTCAATAGGTTAGAGCAATGTACATGTAATGCAGAGGTTGTCGGTTCGAGCCCGGCCCTCGCCAGATATTTTTCTAATTTTCCTCCCTATCTAATCCTGAACAGATCTCATTCATTGATATTTAACCAAACCATTCTTCCAACACCGTGATCTGCCCGCTGTATGTTTCCCCTTTACTGTTGTACAGTAGGGCGTGTATGTGTGAGAGAGAAAGTGAGATTAGCAGCCAGAGAAGATATTAAAAATCTTGTTCCGATATGTGATGCTGCAGTAGCTAAGGGCATGTTCAGGATATAGTGAGAGGAAATGTAGATAAATTGTAGGCGAGGTAGCTCAATAGGTTAGAGCAATGTACATGTAATGCAGAGGTTGTCGGTTCGAGCCCGGCCCTCGCCAGATATTTTTCTAATTTTCCTCCCTATCTAATCCTGAACAGATCTCATTCATTGATATTTAACCAAACCATTCTTCCAACACCGTGATCTGCCCGCTGTATGTTTCCCCTTTACTGTTGTACAGTAGGGCGTGTATGTGTGAGAGAGAAAGTGAGATTAGCAGCCAGAGAAGATATTAAAAATCTTGTTCCGATATGTGATGCTGCAGTAGCTAAGGGCATGTTCAGGATATAGTGAGAGGAAATGTAGATAAATTGTAGGCGAGGTAGCTCAATAGGTTAGAGCAATGTACATGTAATGCAGAGGTTGTCGGTTCGAGCCCGGCCCTCGCCAGATATTTTTCTAATTTTCCTCCCTATCTAATCCTGAACAGATCTCATTCATTGATATTTAACCAAACCATTCTTCCAACACCGTGATCTGCCCGCTGTATGTTTCCCCTTTACTGTTGTACAGTAGGGCGTGTATGTGTGAGAGAGAAAGTGAGATTAGCAGCCAGAGAAGATATTAAAAATCTTGTTCCGAGTTGTGTATTGGGTGTATTGGATATATTTGTTGTATTTGTGTATAAATGTTTTGTGTAGTTACCTTTGTTATACATCTGAATACTTTCTTGCACTGTGGGCACGAGTTGTTGAGTTTCGACCACTCAATCAGACATGTAAAGCAATAGAGGTGGGAGCACGGACCCACTTTACCACGTTTCACAACATCATCCAAACAAATCCCACACTTGGTCTCCCCCTCAGATACCGGCAGGGGAGTCAGACGTTTTGATTTCGCCTTACGAGGTTTACTCATTCTATAGATAGGGAGATGAGATTGTAGGTTGGGAGAATGAACAAAAAATAATTACACGTTTTAACTAGATAAATTCTGTCGAAAAGTAAAGAAAAAAAGACCCCAATAAATTCAAATCATTGTATTCAAACAATAATCCTCTCGTTTCACCCTATTCAGAAAAAACACGATATACAACATTTGTGTCAATATAATAGGGCCCATAATAATAAGAAATTACAATTCACTGTTATCGCGGGTGTAATACATTTAATTGAAACACAAAACATACTGGTAAACATAACGTCAGCTCTTATGTTAACACTACTGGCTACAATGATGGTGCTACATTTCTATCAATCTCTCTTTCTCACTCTCTCTCACTCTTTCTCTCTCTCACACCCTTGTTTGTACAACGACTTAACCAGCGAAATGACAAACATAGTTCTGTATACTTGGAAACTTAAACGCAGTATCTTCATACCAGCTAAAGTACTGAATTGGAAACAAAGAAATAGAAATAGCAGAAAATTATCGCTACTAACTCAGTACACCATGGCAACTCACCGACCAAAACAAGTAAACAACCAATCAGAACTCGCTATTTAGGTCACGTGGCTGGTTGTCAGCCAATCAGGCACCAGTATTTCCTGATTCGGTCGGTTCCTGGCAACTCGTATTATCAAACTCCCCCTGGCCCTCCCCTACTCTCCATTGACAGCGGCGAGGTCAGAATTTATCTCAGCAGGGTTAGCGGTGTAACTTGGGGCAACGTTGGGGGATACAGCCAGAGCAGCCAGACCCGTTACCACCTCACTCTCTCCCTCCCCTCCGCTGATATCCTCACCAAAATGTACTGGAACCTGGAGGGGGGGGGTTAGAGAATCAGTCAATAAAATGTTTTGTCCAATTAATAATCTCTTCAATCTTTAAATCTACGGTATCAGGAACCTACCGAAACAAGCAAACAACCAATCAGAACTCGTTATTTAGGTCACGTGACTGTTTATCAGCCAATCAGGGACTAGTATTTCCTGATTCGGACGGTTCCTGATCTAGCATTCCTCATCCTTGATGTCCTCCAGCCCCTTGATCCTCAGAATCCTGCCCATGCCGGGTGAGGGTGCATCTACCACACTCATGCTTCTCATACCCCGGGGTGTCAGACTTCCCAAACTACTGACATTGGAACCTCTCCGCAAATTCACCGCGAGCACATTTCCCAGCGAGGCACTTCGGCTTTTTAGTAGTTCGAGTGTAGTGTTTTCTATTATAACTGATGTGACGAGGGATGGTCTCCGGGGAATGAACGTTTTCCTAGTAACCACACATCCAATGAATCTCCTGAACGTCTCATTTGTAAAGTAATACGCGAATATGTTAGACCACGAGTTGGTGTAGAGCATAAAATTCATTAGAGTCCTGAACTTGTTGTTAATGACATAATCCAGCCCAGCTAGTATGAGAGTGTATCTAATCGCAAAGGGCATGTAAGAAAGTAAAAACATGGCAGTTAGAATAACAGTCAACACCAAGTTAGACTTGTTATAACGTGTCTTGCCCTGGACGAGTTTTAGAAGGGCACCATTCACCAGCATCATTGTTGCTGAGGGGATGAAAGTATAGACTATTGCCATAATCATATCTACACTAGTCCAGTAGGGTGAGAGTGTAGCTGGGAAACCATAGTCGCAGGAGGATTTCGGAGGGTAGTAGCTGATTTCCCTCTTATCACTCTCTCTTATCAGATTTGAGATGAAATATGTTCCAGGGTGGATAAATGCCACAATCCAACTCCCAACGGTGATCAGCCATGCTGTTTTAGTTGTGGGTTTCCAGGATTTTAGGGGCCACGCACACCTCACATACCGGTTACTAGCCAGGATTGTGATGAGACAGATAGTAACGATGGCTGTGGTGTACTGAAGGTACGTGGTGGCATGACACAGGCCTGTGCCCATAACCCATCTCTCTCCGGCGAGGAGGGAGATGAGGGTTGGGAGAATCCAAATTAGGGCAAAGAGAAGGTCGGATACAGCAAGGTTCCGGATAAGGATGAGAGATAGTTTATCAAGGTTGATGCCTTTCCGTGGGACCGCTATAATGATCGTCATGTTCCCAACGATACCTTTGGAAAACGATGGGGGAGTTTATGAAGGGGCAATTAAATTTTTTAATAAAAACATTTATGAAGGAGCAAGAAACATGATATCACTTACCCATAGAAAAAGAAAAGAAAGTCCAAAGTAGGAGGATCCAACTTTCCACATCCGTTCTTTGGTAACCTTCATAGTCCTCCCGAATTTCTGACATCCTTGTTTGATGAGGTGAATAATTAATTTAGAATGAATTAAATTTGCTCATACCAAGGCAGGAAATTAAGGCATAATAATATTTAGAGCCGACAAAAAGCACAAACGTTTGCTAATTATTGGTGTATAGGAAGCGGTCAAGAAATTCACCGGAAATTCACCTTATAACTTATTGGCAGTGCCAGATGTATTCTAAATGTCAAGATTCGCTGGTTACACCAATATTGAACAATTACCCAAAAAACAGGCCAACGATAATACCATTTAGGCGTTTAGTGTGATATGTGTACAAACACCTTGTTTAGTGTAATGTGTGTACAATACAGTTGCACATGTCTGTCTGTCTGTATAATAGTGTGTACTGTTTATATCTGTATCTGTCTGTTTGTGAATCTGTTTCTGCAGTGTTTCTGCAGTGTGCAGTGACTATTTGAATACAATGTAGCTGACAGTAGCTGTAAATGTTTCAACATATTGTGTCTGTACAGCTGTGTATTGACCTTCTTGATCACACATCTCTATCTGGTAAACACTACTTCAAATGATGGCCGGGTGAGTGTCATTTGGTGAGGATCGCTTTGTTAGCCCGTATGGTGTTTTCTCCTTGCATTAGTCGCCGTGTCGTTAACAGAGACCAAGTGAGTGTGAGCTAAGAATAGAAGGGAAGAGTCAACAAAAATCGAGAGGTAAAAAAACGGCAGGTGTCGGGTCATTCGTCAGTGGAATAAATCTCATGAGAACTTAACCTTTCACAGAGAATACAAAATAGTCAATACGTCAAACTTAGTTCGGATCTGTTCTGACATGAATAAATTTTGCTTATGAATACTGGAGTCAGATTTACCGGAAACCTCCATGAAATGTATCGAGGTGCACGGCAGATCGGTTTGGTTTCACATAAAATTCTAAGCTTTTTCGTTCGGTAAATCGAGGTTTGACTGTATTTGCA
>AVPN01000584.1:22811-39643 GCA_000695325.1 Pleurobrachia bachei
TTTCTTGTGAGCTAAGGTCTTTGCCTAACCAATGTTCACCCAAACTTTTATAAAGATTGAAACCAAAAGTAGCCTGATACAGCTGATTGAAAGTCGCAGGAAGAGCCAAAATCATGCATGTGCATTTTCTCAACTGCCATGTGACCTCGTGCTCCAATTTTATTTTTGAGGTGCTCATTGGAAAGATAAATTCAACCCAAACAAAATGGCTCACTCTCGGTAAATTAGAGTCCTTAATTCATTAATGAACGTGCAAATAGTTCATGAATGAAAAATGAACTTTTGAATAAAAAGTTCATGACTTGCAAAAAGTTACCAAGGAATTGTCCCAGCATGTTCCCATAATTTGTTTTTGCACAACTATCACCGTTTCGGCGGATTCGGCGGTACGGCTCGTCCCCCACGCTCATAATTTATGGGCCACCTTGATATAATTCGTAACAATTTTCTCACCTGCTTTCAAGCAGAATCCCTTGGCAGCATCGACATCACTACAGTGCTTCTCAGCCACTATCAACACTGTAGAACCAGCAATCTTGTCCTCCAACCAAGTCATAGCTCTACAAAATCAGTCGCATATGGATATCAAGTTTTATCGAAAATTGATCAAAATTGATCATTCTGAGATCGGGACACAGATGTAGGTAACATAATCATTGTAGATACCCGGGTGATGCATTAGCGAAACGAAACAAATCTCATTCTCAAACAAAGAAAAGTAAGAACATATGAGTATTGAGTTTCAATGTTCAATCATATTACAATAGCCACGTCTCGAATGAAAAGAGAATGAGAGTAGAAACGACGTCGTAGTAAGAAAACATCCAATCTTTGATATGAACTAACAATATTAAAATACATTGAAAATACTCGGAAAACATTCGGGAGGACTCTCTCGATAAATATTCACTTCAATTCCTTATTTGGAGATAGGACCACTCTTTCCTGCCAGGCTTTCAGCTAACTCGTGTAGGCTTTCATCCTCAAACATTGGCTTGATCTCCTTGAACCCTCCCATAATCTGAAGAAAAAGTGTCAAATGCTATATGTGTCACATGTTACATGAATATATTCCTGATTCCCTGACCTCTACCTCCCTTTTAACACTATTACTAAGTACCTTTCCATTGATCCAGACTCTAGGAGTGCCCCTGTCTCCGGTGACCTCTCTGCACCGATCCTGGATGTGCTCCATGGTTGGCCAGTTACTGATGGTTACAATGTTTGTCTGGTCCTTCGTAAAACCAGCGTCCTCAAACATTATCTGGAGGGGCAAGGAATTAAGGCACAATTTAGGGTACTATAGTGAGATCCAGGAGGGGGCAACACATTTTCTGAGATCAGCGAATGGGAAACAAGTTTACTGTGGCCAATTTACATTTGGGTCCATGGTACGCTTCTCACCTTGACCTCTGTGCAGGGAGGGCATGTTATCTTAGAAAACACGACCAGAGTGTTCGATTGGGATTCATGTGCTACCATGTCTTTAGCAGCTGCAGCATCTTAGTATAGTATGAACCGGAATCCATCCCATGGATCAAACCAGGACTGTCGGACTGCGTCAATATCACCCACCAGCTATTGAAGGGAGAGGTTGGGTTGTAGAATCAGCTTGGCTGCATAGGCGAGTCCCCTACGGCGGACGAACAGAGAGGCTTGACGTGCTCAAAGAATCAGCCATTGTTTTGATCAATACCTATGACATTGCCGACACACCTAAACGGACTATTTTAGTTTCCAGTGTTCACTTACGTTTTCTCGGACCCAAACAAGTGGGCATGCCTTGATTTTGGCAAGCGTCTGGGCTTCCTCCATGGCTATTGATGGCTATTGGTTCCACTAACTCGAATACAATCTCCCCCTCCGTAAATCCTGGGAGATTTACAAATAACTGGCGTTTGTCCAAAAACTATATAAGTTGTTCTTATTCGTTAGAATTTCTCACCTGCTTTCAAGCAGAATTCCTTGGCAGCATCAACATCACTACAGTGTTTCTCAGCCAGTATCAACACTGTAGAACCAGCAATCCTGTCCTCCAACCAAGTCATGGCTACAAAATCAATTGGTCGTTCAGTGCGTTGGTAAGCAACAAGAGCAACAGCGCTCCTTCATAAAATACTTTATCAAAAAGCTGGTTTGCACCCTTCAGGTGATGGATCTGCAAAATGAAACAACTCTCAAAGAAAATGAGAGTATTCAGTTTCAATATTCATCCGGCTTGCAGAGAGGAAAAAGAGAAAGAGAGAAGAGAGATATTCATAGAGGGAAAGAGAGAGAAACGATAGGGAGAGTGAGAAAGAAGATAGAGTGATCGTGATAGAGGGGGAGCATCAACTGTAACGCTACTGTAGAACTTCTTTCTCAAAATGAGGTATTCCTGTTACAAGCTCTCAGGTTACAAATCACATTGGAAACCCGCCCGGAAAGAGCTAGAGGGGGTTTTCCGATTTCATTCCACCCCACGAGGAAAGGGCGGGAGGTGGCTTTTTGTCATAAGTAAATGACGTCACGAGTGACGTCGGAAAACCAATTCCATTTTCGTCACAGAAGCGAAACTCTTGAGTCTTGAGTATAATATGATTGCCTCGACAGACAAACCAACCCTCTACAGCCCCCACCCCCTCTACAGCTCTCAAACAGGTTGCAAGCTGTAAACGAGTACTGGAACTAGCCCGCCCTGTATTGGAACTGCCAATATATATCCAACCGCACCTACTGCCCCTAAAATGTGAGAGGGTTGATAAGGCAAGCTTATACCCGAGTGCACGCCTAAGCTCTCGGGTTACTCGATATGTTTGTAGAGACGTTGAGTAAGGGGTGACAATATGTTGCTTTTGTTGTTTGTATTGCTTGTCCCCGGTGCTGCATCCTACAATGTGGACACGATTGACCCTATTCTCCTGCAGCCCCCTCCTAGCGCAGGGGGAGAGGAGTATTTCGGGTATTCCGCGGCCATCCAGCGGAGTGGAGAGGCCCGGTCCAATTGGGTTCTGGTGGGTGCCCCTAAGGCCAATGCGACACTGCCTGGAGGTCAGGTTGGGGTGGGTTGGGGTGCGGTGTACAACTGTACTGAGGAGCGGTGTGATCAGGTGACGTTAGAGAAGGATGGAGTGTTGAAGAAGGGGGAGGTGAAGGAGGGTCAATATTGTGGATCTACTATCTCCACTGATAGGGACACTTCTGATGCTGTGGTCTGCGCTCACAAGTACGTACAAAACACATCGAAAAATTATGTGTAAAACGTATATTTTGAGCCATCACTCTGCATAACCCCTCTCCGTGTTAGAACTTGTTCAACAAGTTAGAACACAACTCACACACAGAACTGCCTACTAGGTACACGTGGCGTCAAAAGAACCTCATCCCCAAGGAGTTCAAGGAGGGACTCTTTGGGCGCTGCTGGAGGATCTCTGCATCTACTGGGACTGTGGAACTCCTTCCTAACCTGTGTAGGGAGGTGACACAGAACCCCGGGGAAACGGATATTACCAAACAAACAGACACTGACAGGTATATGTATCGAGAACTAGGAGTAGGAAGTAGTTTCTCTTGAGCTGTTGTTACAGAAATTTCTGAAAGTTTCATAGCGGGGACAGGTAGAATGGTGCGGTCTTTTTAAATGCTTGGTGAATAGGAGATCAATCCTTGATATACATAACACACTATAGTGACAGCAAATTAATGCAAACATACCTTTCAATGTACTGAATAAACCCAATTACTCTTGGGCACTTCCTGATGCTCTGTCGCTTGACCCTCTCTCCCTGTCTTCTCGTCTAGAACGAACACCACAACTCAATAGGGGTGACAATATGTTGCTTTTGTTGTTTGTATTGCTTGTCCCCGGTGCTACATCCTATAATGTGGACATCATTGACCCTATTCTCCTGCAGCCCCCTCCTAGCGCTGCAGGGGGAGAGGAGTATTTCGGGTATTCCGCGGCCATCCAGCGGAGTGGAGAGGCCCGGTCCAATTGGGTTCTGGTGGGTGCCCCCAAGGCCAATGCGACCCTGCCTGCAGGTCAGGTTGGGGTGGGTTGGGGTGCGGTGTACAATTGTACTGAGGAGCGGTGTGATCAGGTGACGTTAGAGAAGGATGGAGTGTTGAAGAAGGGGGAGGTGAAGGAGGGTCAATATTGTGGATCTACTATCTCCACTGATAGGGACACTTCTGATGCTGTGGTCTGCGCTCACAAGTACGTACAAAACACATCGAAAAATTATGTGTAAAACGTATATTTTGAGCCATCACTCTGCATAACCCCTCTCCGTGTTAGAACTTGTTCAACAAGTTAGAACACAACTCACACACAGAACTGCCTACTAGGTACACGTGGCGTCAAAAGAACCTCATCCCCAAGGAGTTCAAGGAGGGACTCTTTGGGCGCTGCTGGAGGATCTCTGCATCTACTGGGACTGTGGAACTCCTTCCTAACCTGTGTAGGGAGGTGACACAGAACCCCGGGGAAACGGATATTACCAAACAAACAGACACTGACAGGTATATGTATCGAGAACTAGGAGTAGGAAGTAGTTTCTCTTGAGCTGTTGTTACAGAAATTTCTGAAAGTTTCATAGCGGGGACAGGTAGAATGGTGCGGTCTTTTTAAATGCTTGGTGAATAGGAGATCAATCCTTGATATACATAACACACTATAGTGACAGCAAATTAATGCAAACATACCTTTCAATGTACTGAATAAACCCAATTACTCTTGGGCACTTCCTGATGCTCTGTCGCTTGACCCTCTCTCCCTGTCTTCTCGTCTAGAACGAACACCACAACTCAATAGTCAATAACATCTTTCTACCCACCCAGGTGCAGTGCAGGTATCAGCTCCTCCTACACGGGCCGTGATCACATCACCGTAGGAGGGGCAGGATTCGGATCATGGACAGGTCGGGCGATCATCTACGACACCAACACCAAGTCCAACATTGAGTCCCCCGAGGGTAAACCGTTCATAGGGGCCAGGGCCCTGGACTACTTTGGGTACAGCCAGGCATCATGCTATGATAAATCCACCAAGCAGACATTTCTGTTTGTTGGGGCTCCTCGGGCCAACTTTGCCAAGGGTCGAGTGGATTACCTACATTGGAGGGATAATTCAACCCATGTGTCGGGCCCCTTTGTCCTGGCCAACTACAGGGGAACATTTGATATTGGAGGGTATGCTGGTGCAGCGGTGGCGTGCGGTGCTACCACACCCAACAAGAATCAGGTGAGTGTGGTTTCATCTCTCTCCTAATTGTTAAATTATTATGAATGATTGCTTTTTATTTATCTTGCAAGTAGGAATCTATAATAACCGGTCTCACCCCTGTCTTGAGCCGCATGACAGGCTCACCCCCACACTCTCCCAGGTGTTTGTTGGTTCGCCCCATTGGTATGACAACAGGAACACGGGGGAGTGGAGTAAGGGCAGGGTCGCAATGTACGAGGTTAACCATGTCGATAACAATAAGGGCACCTTTCCACGCTACTTTCTATACGGCGAAAATTCAGGTGAATACTAGAACTCAGCCCTGACTTGTTGAGTAACCCTTGAGTATCCCTAATTACTCAACAAGCCCTGACTAGAATAATGACCCACTAGACTAACGTCCCATAGGCATACGCTTCTCGAGTTACGGTCCTTTCCTAAAGGCAACAAGTACCTTTAATCTAATTTCCGCCATTTATGACCCATTGTAGCCTTGCTTGATCCTGTTCCCCCGAACGAAACAAACCCATGTTCAGGTGACAGGTTTGGTGCTACAATAACTGTGTTGGGGGACCTCAACAAGGACGGTCTGGATGACATTGCCATTGGTGCCCCGGCCGATCTATCCCCAGACGCTGGGAAAGTGTACATTTACATGGGAAGTAGAAGGAGGTACTCCATTATCGATGTACCCCGGCCCGCCCAGGTCCTGTCCCCAATTTCCATGGACCTGCCCCTCAGCAAGCCCGTGTTTGGGTTTGGGTTGAGTGTCAGTGGGGGAGCTGATTTTGATAATACTAACTCGCCAGATTTCGTCGTGGGAGCTCCATATTCAGACGTTGCCTTTTTGTTCAGGTACCAATTATTATTCATGAGTTCAAGTATGCTACATCCTTGATCCGTAACTTTAATCAAATGAAGGTGTTGTTGCATTTGGCTGGAATTCAGGTTGAGTATATTTTGAGTCACGTTGTTATGGCAACCGTTATTACCATGATTACTTAGTGCGGTTTAGTGTCACTTCAGTAGTCGGTAAGATGGGCAGGGCAGGTTGGCAACATGTGAAATTCCTCCTCCCACCCTCTAATTTTAGAGGTGACAACCCTGCACGCAACCAAAGTAATTTTCCACGTGAATAATCTCCATAAAAATGGGGCGAAAATTTACACATCATGATTTATGTGTCCCAAAATATTCTGCCGAATTTTGTTGAGTAAGGGGGGACCACCCCTTACTCAACAAGCTGAATTAGATTTACCGAATTCTGAAGGATTTCAGTTCAGTAGTTCACCTCGTATCCACCTAAAACAAAGATCTTTATCAGATCACTGCCGATAGTTAATGTGAGAGTGAACAACTCTGCAGTATCTCTGGTCGATAAGAATGATACCTGTGTAGACGTGGATGTGGCCTGTTTCCCACTTTCATATTGCCTCACCTACAAACCAGAGAACTTTGCACCCGCTCTCGCTGACACGTCATTCAGGTACAGTTGAATTGACCCAACCTTGATATACCGAACGTTCAATCAGTATTATCTATCAGTTCTCGAAGAACGATACAGCAGCAGCTCCCACACATGTCATTCGTCAAAAAAATGACAACCTTTTAAAGTTTTAATTATTGTCCCCCTGAAATTTGACAAGTCTGACAAGCCACCATGATAGTGGGGCAAGATAAATTAACCATTACATCATTCGCCACGACTATCATGGATACTTCCTCGGTCTATCAATACTGCAAAGATTCACTAGCAGGATCGAGTCCTTGCAAGGACAACGACTGACCGTTAAGAAGATGAAAATTGATAAACACATCACAAGAACGAAACTCACATATCTAGAAATCACCATTATTTAAGTTCTTTTGATTTCAGTATGGCTGTCAATCACTCTCTGGACGTAGAATACAGCTTCTTTACAAAGAGGGCAAAGTTTGAAGATGGAAATTTCACGACTAGAGAGGAGATAGCCGGGTTTGAGTATGGAAAATCTAAAGAACATTGTGGCCAGATCATAGTCTATTTAGCGGTAAGAGCAGGACATGTCTGTCTGTCTGTTTGTCTGTCTGTCTGTCTGTCTGTCTGTCTGTCTGTCTGTCTGTCTGTCTGTCTGTCTGTCTGTCTGTCTGTCTGTCTGTCTGTCTGTCTGTCTGTCTGTCTGTCTGTCTGTCTGTCTGTCTGTCTGTCTGTCTGTCTGTCTGTCTGTCTGTCTGTCTGTCTGTCTGTCTGTCTGTCTGTCTGTCTGTCTGTCTGTCTGTCTGTCTGTCTGTCTGTCTGTCTGTCTGTCTGTCTGTCTGTCTGTCTGTCTGTCTGTCTGTCTGTCTGTCTGTCTGTCTGTCTGTCTGTCTGTCTGTCTGTCTGTCTGTCTGTCTGTCTGTCTGTCTGTCTGTCTGTCTGTCTGTCTGTCTGTCTGTCTGTCTGTCTGTCTGTCTGTCTGTCTGTCTGTCTGTCTGTCTGTCTGTCTGTCTGTCTGTCTGTCTGTCTGTCTGTCTGTCTGTCTGTCTGTCTGTCTGTCTGTCTGTCTGTCTGTCTGTCTGTCTGTCTGTCTGTCTGTCTGTCTGTCTGTCTGTCTGTCTGTCTGTCTGTCTGTCTGTCTGTCTGTCTGTCTGTCTGTCTGTCTGTCTGTCTGTCTGTCTGTCTGTCTGTCTGTCTGTCTGTCTGTCTGTCTGTCTGTCTGTCTGTCTGTCTGTCTGTCTGTCTGTCTGTCTGTCTGTCTGTCTGTCTGTCTGTCTGTCTGTCTGTCTGTCTGTCTGTCTGTCTGTCTGTCTGTCTGTCTGTCTGTCTGTCTGTCTGTCTGTCTGTCTGTCTGTCTGTCTGTCTGTCTGTCTGTCTGTCTGTCTGTCTGTCTGTCTGTCTGTCTGTCTGTCTGTCTGTCTGTCTGTCTGTCTGTCTGTCTGTCTGTCTGTCTGTCTGTCTGTCTGTCTGTCTGTCTGTCTGTCTGTCTGTCTGTCTGTCTGTCTGTCTGTCTGTCTGTCTGTCTGTCTGTCTGTCTGTCTGTCTGTCTGTCTGTCTGTCTGTCTGTCTGTCTGTCTGTCTGTCTGTCTGTCTGTCTGTCTGTCTGTCTGTCTGTCTGTCTGTCTGTCTGTCTGTCTGTCTGTCTGTCTGTCTGTCTGTCTGTCTGTCTGTCTGTCTGTCTGTCTGTCTGTCTGTCTGTCTGTCTGTCTGTCTGTCTGTCTGTCTGTCTGTCTGTCTGTCTGTCTGTCTGTCTGTCTGTCTGTCTGTCTGTCTGTCTGTCTGTCTGTCTGTCTGTCTGTCTGTCTGTCTGTCTGTCTGTCTGTCTGTCTGTCTGTCTGTCTGTCTGTCTGTCTGTCTGTCTGTCTGTCTGTCTGTCTGTCTGTCTGTCTGTCTGTCTGTCTGTCTGTCTGTCTGTCTGTCTGTCTGTCTGTCTGTCTGTCTGTCTGTCTGTCTGTCTGTCTGTCTGTCTGTCTGTCTGTCTGTCTGTCTGTCTGTCGTTAGATAATATCTCTACTATTCAACACAGAAAGCGATAAAGAGTATACAACAGTTGATTGTGATAAAATCAGAGATATCAGTCGTACCATCGGGGGAATTTAGGAACCGTCTAACATTAAACGAGTCTAGATCCTCCTATGACACCTCACAGGTAACGTACAGCTGTGTTAAAATGTGGAACATAATATAATTTGCTAGATATAGCCTTCTTTCAAATAATTAGGGATACTGTATCTAGAGTTCACCACTTCATGTCATTCAGGTCAAGATAAAGACATCGTGTGGCAATGCAACCTGTGAAACAGACCTGATGTTTGAGTCTTCTGGTATGCAGTTCCAAGGGTAAGCTGGTCGATCTACACATTCACTTTCCAGAATACATACATGTTACCCAGTTTTCGTGCTATGATAACAGCCCTTAGTCCTTCCCCAGATTCATTCCCGTTAATCCTAAAAGTAACAACCAACTAGTAATATCACCTAATATATAGAACTATATCCAACAGTGACGGTAAGGATACAGCGCCCCGGAAGGATGTCCTGTACCCCGGATACACCCAACTGACCTGGTCCAACTATACCATAACCCGGAACACCTCCCTAGGCAAACCATTCGGTAGTCACATTGTCATTACCATGCCCGCACGAGTACATATTGCTCAGGTAAGATCATCTCTCTTAGTAACGTCTATATTGTGGAGTCTACCGGGAGACCGGGAGGTTATACAATGTACTTATCGTAGTTTCATCAGCTGTTTTAGGAGACTGAGAGTAAAAAACAATTTCCAGCTGGCTAAACAAGATTATGCATATGATACCACCAACCCCCCCTCCCCCTGCAGGTTCGTGATGGTAACGGGGTGAGGTTGTCCATCTGCACGTCCTTCCTGGAGGGTAGTTACTACTGTGGGCTGGATAACGCCCTGGATAACAACAGGACGGTGTCATTTAACTTTAGCGTGGAGTTCTACGTGTCTGCAGTACAGGTTAGGATATGGTTTGAGGATGATGTAGATTTCATTGTTCACATTGGGTTTTTATCAGTTCTAACCCTCCTTTTGCATCTGTAATTCGCGTTCGGGACGGGCAGTCTAGCTTGGCAAATTGGGGTAAAGAATGTAAAAGTAGTGGTTACAAAAGGTGCTATTAGTGCCCATTATGTTGGGCGAAATCAAAACCTTCTTTGTGCATACCCTTTTCTCGTGAACCTTATTGAGTAAGGTGAACCCTAAAAAAGTCAAGACAATCTATAATCATTGAATATAAATTTATTATCCTACTCTGGCATTCCACTTTCTACTGAATAAATAAAAACTATAATCTAGGCTACAATATATCACTTTTTCCGGTCCCTGTCTATCACTCTCCTCATGTCTCTTTCTCCATTTTGGTGTCTCTATACTATTGATATGTACCCTTCTCTGATAGCGATACAGGGCAGCTCCCACGCACATGTCATTCGTCTGTCCCTAGCGTACCGCCGCCCACATACCAACTTGATTATTATTAACTTGATATTATTTTCGGGTCTTTGATACTAAGCCGAGTGAGCGATATATAGTTTTGGGAACCAGCCAACGTTGTAGTGATACTGCTAGGTAACTTTAGGGCACCCCTTCATCCTCTTCTTGCCCCTCCCATACTATATATAGGGACGGGGTCTCAGCTCTGTCAGGCCAATACTCTGTCCACAGTTCTCGAGAATAGGGGCTGCAGGTCACTGCTCTGACGAGGCGATTCAAAAAGGACTGTCCCAGGGTTTGAAGAAAAATTTTAGCGATTTTTCTAGATATAGGTGAACGAAACTCGGCCAGTGGGGAGGGAGGGGGTCTGGCAGATTCGGGCAGGCCTGGTCAGGGGGAGGGAGGGGGTAAAAAAATGACAAAAAATCATGGACGACGGACGTCCTTTTTGAATCGCCCCTAAGAGAAGTTTATAAGTTGAAAATATTGGTTTGGGATTGGTTTTAGATCTGCATCTCCGACAGAATATATGATGCATGCAAATGATAAAACCACAAGATCCGCATGACTCTCCGATGCGGGATATAAGGGATATAGAGAGACAAAGAGAGAAAGACAGAGATCAGAAAGGGAGATATTAGAGAGAGAGAGGTTGTGGTCGGAGGACCAGGTTTTATTCAAGTGTGAATGCTGCATAATGCATGCAGAGATCTAAAAAGCGTATAACCGCAAAACACTAGGAGAATGTTAATTGATAATTTTCTAGAATAACTAGCTATGATGATTGCTAACGATGACTTGGATGCAGGGGGCATGTTTGGACAGCTGCGGTCCAGGTTAAATTTAAAAATAAAACAAGCAGTATCGAGCAGTTCTACAGAAATCGTCGTCCATTCCGCCAGACAGAATAGACGATAAATATTACTGGAATCTGTTCCATGTGGTTAAGCTAAGACAGCTGTAGCTTCTGTTACATGTTTACTATCATTCTCCTAATATAAGCGCACTAGCGCACCCATTGGGTGCGCCTCAAGTAAGGACTTTTTGATAACCCACCCGGCTTCGCCGAGTGGGTCTTTTCGCCCATTTCAACGTCAATAACACGGTTGTCATGGCAACTGAGTTGGTAACTATGGGGACTGGCATGTTTAAAGTCATTCGAAAATATCAACAAACTTCCACTGGAAGTTCCAAACGTTGAATAACAGCTTTACAGCTTTGTGCCCATAACGTGTTTTATGAAGGAGCAGTCGGTCGCTTAGATACCGCTTAACGAACGACTTCGACGACGTTCATCTCCAACCTGTAGCGTAGATACCGCTTAACGAACGACTTCGACGACGTTCATCTCCAACTTATTCTTCCTAATATTTTAGCAAGAGGTAACCGAATTTGAGGTTCGTTTGGAGCTCATAACGGAGGGTAGTACAGACCTGAACCCGGACAATAACCTAGTGAAACATGAGGTACAGGTCCGTAGATTGGTCAGACTGGAGCTATCATCATATTTCGTACCTCCTACTACCACTTTCCAGGTTTCTCTTCCTGTCCAATGTGGTAATCGTGTTTATTTGTATTTAGTGATTGAATTCTCTTTGGCTGGTTATTCTTGTCTGATTTCAGGTTCCTATAATGAAATTATTCTTGTTACGTTCATGTTTTTACATGTTAATACTTTTCGTTGATTCATGCTACATCAATAACGTCCTTGGCCCACACAATATGTGTTTTGTTCACTCCTCGTTATGATTTGCCTAGCTAAACCCCCTGTTTCGATGGTTATAACATAACAAGTTCTGATTTGATGTACTACAATCCAAGTCCTGATTCCTTGATCATTTTACCTTGAGTATGTTTCCTGACAGCCCTATCATCCCCCCGTGTGGTATCTAGGTTCGAAAAGATGACAACCGTCCTACCATACCCCGGTGTGCCCCTGACATAGGCCAGGAGTTGGAGACATTGGTGGCACCGACCAACTTTGGCCCGGGTTACATCGACAAAAGTGGCCTGAAGGTCATCCTGGAAATCCCGACTCGCTTCAACAACTCGGATCATTTTCTTGTTTACCCTTACCGGATCGAACCTTTCCATAACACAAATGCTACATTTAATAACAGTGCTCTCAATACCCTAAATATCCCCAGTCGGTGTGATTTTGGCTCTAGACAGTTACAAGTTACTTCATCATTATCATGGCTACCCCGCCAGACACTCACCCAGACCCTTATTGGATCTTCAGAGCCCCCTCCTGATCCGACGAACCAAGTTTTCAAGTGCGGAGTGGGTAACCTGATCTGCCGGAACATTACCGTGACCCTAGAGAGCTTACCCAAGGGTGGTACCACCGGGTTCAGATTGGTATCTAGGTTATGGGAGGGAGCATTTTCCCAGCCCATGACGGGTGATCTGGGTATCCGGAGTTGGGTGGAGGTGATGGAGGGTGCTGATATCACCCTTGACAGTGAGACTGGACCAGAGATGGCACCCCTGAGGATAATTGGAGACTGGAAGATCTCCCGACCTGTCAGTTTTTGGATCATTGTAGGCTCGATATCGGGTGGTCTGTGTGTTCTCTCCCTTATTATTATTGTGCTCTACAAGGTGGGGTTCTTCAATAGGAATCGTCCACCAGCTGAGTTTTACAGGGACCGATCTAAGACAATTGAGGTGGTGGATGATTCAAATGACCCGTGGGTTTCTGGTGAGATTGAAGAAGCTGAAGATGATGATGATGGAGACTTTGTGTTTAGGAACCCCATGTGTGATGTAGATCTTGATTGAGAAACTTTGAGATTTAATTTCTACTCAGCATCATTGGTGTCCTAGTCGTGATGTTTTGAATGACTGGTTTTGTAATGATTGGTACTTTAATTAATTGATTGAGATTCAGTTCAAAACTGCAAGGGTTTCTAAACAATAAAGCTGACATTAACGCGTTTTAACACAATATGATCACGTTTGTTGTTATACTACACTCGCAAGAGATCTAAAGCGACACTTTTGGATATACAGTTTACACTGCAAATCGAATTTTATCTGAAATCACGCTGTCTTGTAAGCAACTCCTCTATCCTCTACAACACTGTTAATCACCACTAACAGCTAACTACAGCAAGTATAACATTTCAAGTATTCAGCTTCTCATTGAGAATACAGATATATCAGCTATTAAAGTATTAAAGATCCTTCACCCACAGGGCAAATCATGTCCAGAGTATAATTACATGATTTATAAATAACAAACTCTATCTATCGCTTGGATAGTATAATAATAGATCGCTCAGCGAAAAACTCACACACTTGACACTACTAACACATGGGTACGGTGTCCCTCTCATCATATTCTCTGTGTTCTCCACCACGCTTTGTTAGTTTTCTTTGAATCTCGACTCTCGTGCACGTGCAAGAGAGGGGTACACCGTACTCAATTCACTCACAAACACACGGCTTGAGTCCTATAAATTGCACTCACTGACACACTTCCTACATTCAATATACAGCCCTCTTGTCGCTACTTTCAGGACCGGTATAACTCATTTGATCTTAACTGAATGCAGAATTAAATCTGCCGTAGGGATCGTTTCTGCAGAGTTCACCGGTCGTTCGTTATATTATATGGGGGATAATCCACTTTCTACTCTTTCTCTTTTACATAATTCGATCTAAACTTCTAGCTTTTACTTCAGATTTTCTGTAGAATTCTCTATGTAACATCTCTACGTATGGCAGGCATATATTGAGATATGCTATATAAAATGCCGAGGGGGATATTATTTTTTTATAATTATATATCGTACAGCATATTATATAATCAGCGGGTATATATTCACTATTGCTTACATATAGCTAAAACATGGGCTAACATGGTGCTGGAAGAGGGCATGGCACGCTGCCAAAACACAAACACTATATGACACAGTTTGATATCTGCTAGTTGAAAAGATAGTGATGGGAATCGTGGTTCCTTACATTCCGCTTTCTCGGCCACAAGCTCGGTGTGTAAAGTGCACAGACACGGCACCGGCTGATCATTTGAGAAGCATTCGTGCTGTCAACTGTCTCTTTTTCCGCATCTGTCATCCCTGCCACGCTCAACCACACGTTGTTCAGCTTGATTTTCTGAGAAAACATCCAATGCGAATAATTTGTCATGCGAAGAATATTCTATTCAATTTCATAAAAATGTCCCCCACCTCCCCCTGTCTGGAAATATTCTAGAAATATTCAAGAATGCTCTTTACATACCTTGCACGATCGTTTGGTACATTCAATAAAGGGTGCCGAATCGAAGTAGGGCAAGCAGCTTCCAACGGATGAGAGGCTTACTCTTCCAGATTGTCCTGTCTGAAAAGCAAAAGGGGGTCTTAATACATTGGACATGGGATTATCAAGTTCCAAACAAAGAGAGTTCTGCGAGATCAAGCAGACTATATCAGTAGTAGCTGAACGCTATATAGTCGGCGAATGGTATACCAGTGTATACTGTATAGGTAGTGTATAACATACCGAGATGAAGCTGTATCCCGCCCAGAAGTTTTCAGAGGTATACCCAGTGGGGCAGGAAGGCACCGTTTGGTTTTGAGAGTGCACCACCAGGAGAGTCTTTGCGCTTTCGCATACGCAACATCTACTGGCCATAACCTGGGATTCGTTTTCCCTGAAACAAGAACAATTCTAAAAAACAATTCAAAAATAACCGAGTAAAGTACTGTTTCGAAAGAAACGTGTTACCACTAGGAAGTTCAACAACTGTCATGTATACCTGTCCCATAGCCATGTGGACTTCCAGTTCTTCCCGTTAAGCTTGCACTTCTTTCCCTTGCAGAGTACGTTGGGGACGGGATCGAACTGCTGCATGCAGGAGCCTGGATCAGACAGGTCAATGTATCCCGAACCGTCCTGGAAATGGAGAGAGAATTATACTAGGAGTACTAACAAATATAGTGAACTGTCAAGTATTATAGGTGTCAGGAAAAGGAATATAACACTGTGTCAGACGCAACTTACAAAGGCTTTGACGAGGCTGTATCCGTCCCACAGTTCATATGTTCCAATGGGACATTGAGGACTGCTCTGTGATTGGATGTGCATGGAGAACACATTGCCATAGCCGTAGTCAGCCTTCACCCCATCGATCTTATTCTCCAGTATCTCTAACTTGGACTTGATGGCGTTGTAGTCTCGCTCAGTCACTGTGCAGGGAAAGAAGTATATTAGTGCTATGCATTTCGGTCCGCTAATGCATTTCGGTCATGGTTACCAAACTGGAATGCTACAATTAATCTCAGATTATTTTCTTACTTGACCGGGATAGTCCGTAGCTGGAGCTGTATCCTCCTTGGATTCTTCTTGATCCAGTTGTAGATACCACCAGGGCTGCCGTAGTTAGAAACAGAAAGAATGCTGACATGATGCTAAAAAGATTTACTAGATTTAAGATCTACTAAATATAGATATCAGCCTAAAACTTCGATAGGTTGACAACCAAACTATTTTTGGAGCTGTACCATGAAATACTGCGAAGATTAAAATGAAGTCTGTCAATCACAAAATATAGTCCTATTTATACTGTCACGAGACTCTAAGTTCAACGCGACTGTAATTCATGGCTGAAGTTTCGGTTCGGAGAACTCACTCTCACTCTCTGGAACTCTATAAGCAATGGGCTAGAGATGCACGTCATTGGGGTTTTATGTACGGGTTCAGGCTTACGTGTGACTTGTAGGTTTGACAAGCAGCACTTGAATTTGATTGGCCAAAAAGCAATTTAGACAGAACATGAGGGGAGACAGCGTGACAGAGAGAGAGTGGGGGATTCAGTAAAATTACCTTTTAAATACCCCTCATATAGCAGGGATTATATAAAATATGTATAACAGTTTCAGGGAGCTTCTTAACCAGGTCTTTTGGCATTTTTCCAGCCAGAACAAGACGTGCGAACAACGAGAAGAATAATCTCTCTCTCTCTCTCTCTCTCTCTCTCTCTCTCTCTCTCTCCCACTATCAATGTTGTAACACTACGCAAGCGAGGCCATCAAGGCAAGGTTCAATGGAGTTTCAAGTCAAACTCAAATACCATAACCTGTACAATGCTATGACAACGGCAAATTCCCCTTTAGTAAGATCAATGCGGATGAGGCGACAGGCAAAATGATTCTCAATCAAATAGTCACTTAAGCTAACATCCTTCCATTATCATCTGCTAGCAGGTCTCATAATGTTAAGGACAAGTCTCACAATGAGTTGGTTATGCGGTGCAGCTCGTTTATATACGGGATGTGACGAATGGGGGAGAACCTAATGAACCTAAAGCGCACCTATCCTCTCACATGGGGTATGATGCCCTTCCGTCAGGCTAATGCCCAGATAGGTCCCATGACCCTCCCCGCATTCCTCCTGTGACGAAGATTGCTATAATCCGAATCGAGAGAGGAACTAGCTCCTTTAATATCTCTCTCTAAAACACATGACCTCACCCCACAAATGGTGAAAACTATCTCTCTCGCCGCTATCTCCCTGCTGGCTCTTCGATCCGAGCTATAGCATTATCCCTAATTAAATCGGACGTCTGACTGCAGTCGCGCAGCATATGGTTATTCGTTAGATTCTCGCAGTCGGCAAAGGGAACCCTTTGACGTTTGTCCAGACGCCGCCAGCACCAGTAGTAGTACTGTCTTCTAGCGTGATCCCTCTCTCTCTCTCTCTCTCT
>AVPN01000585.1:27901-44445 GCA_000695325.1 Pleurobrachia bachei
CTGAAGTTGAAACTAACATTTGACTTCCCGGAGATTTCGCCCCTCTCCCAGATGGTTTAGAATGAATCTGAGGGTATCAGAAGATAGGTTGAAGTCTTGTGAGTACTGGAAAATACCCGGCATTAACTCCTGATGCCAAATGAGGCGATAATTGAGGTTTTAGTGGAGCTGGGTCATCTAAAAGGGCCTCAAAAAGCGGTCTGTCGCGCGGGACAGGCCTTTTACTGAGCTCTCACAGCTGAAAACGTGCTTTATTTTGTGCGCACGCGAGTTCTTGCTGTAGCCGGGGCCGCTACCTCTCTGCGGAGCAGCGAGGTAGCAATGGTACCAATGGAACCACCACACCAAGTTACCACAAGTTTTTTTTTGGGGGCATTAAGCTAAGTCTCATACCACCCGGGTATAGACGGCATAGCTTGGAACCCTCCGTACGAACTCCCTTGAAAATTCAAGGGAGAGCAGTACACATTGGAGGGCCCTTCGCTTGTTATATGTCTGTCTTGGTCGGTCATTTAAATTGATAAAACTGTTCATAATAATATAAATAGGATTCGATGATTACGCAAGCTTTATCTTATACAGCTACAGAGTCTGGAACAAGGCAACGCTTTGCGTTTGAGAGTGTCCTGAGCTTAGCCCGGTACGGAACAAGGTAACGTTCCGCCTTTGAAGTTTGAGAGTGTCCCGAGTTTGGTTCGGTCCGGAACAAGGCAACGTCCCGCCCCCGAGAGCGTCCTGCGTCCGGCTCGGTCTGGAACAAGGCAACGCCTCGCCCCCGAGAGCGTCTCGCCCCTTTCTCACCCAAAGAATAATAAAGTTTGCCTTGCTCGACGAGCAAGACCCATACTTTTATCTCCATGTTATCTTGTATACCAATTTGAACCTGACCCTCTATAGAACCAGCAGCACCTTCTATTCTATAGAAAATGCCACGTTTTTTAGGTGATAAGGAACACGAGACTAAACTCTGGTATTTTACTTATATGACTGCCTTCCCCACTTGCCTGCCTATTCTACAACCACATTTTCAATATTTGACTGTCTAGTATGTGACTCTATACATGTATATAGCAGCTTGTTTTACATTTTAATAAACATTTAATAAAGCATTCCCCATTTACAGAGTAATAAAATGGCTTCTGAAGTTCCAGTACCGCTGAATTTTGGTCGGCATCTTCTAAAATTGTCCCGGTTCAACGACTTCGTCCTAACAGCCAGTGGAGGTGTGGAACTGAAGGGAAACTCCATGATTCTCTCCTTCAACAGCCCGGTCATCATGGACTTGGTCAGTCAGCAAGGGTGTATGGCTGTAGATTTTGAGGAATTTGGCGAGGATACCGTGAGAGCCGTTCTTCTGTCCTGCTACACCGGCACTGCTACCATCACCAGGGAGAATTTTAGGGAAATTAACAAGATTGCTTTAGCCCTGAAGATCGAGTGGTTGGGAAAGTGCTGTTTGAAGTTTTTCCGGGGAATTTGCAAGGTTGCAAAGGCTGAAATTGACCTTCAGTGGCTGTTTCTGGAGGCAGAATATGTAGTTAGAGAGGCGAATGATAGTTCCTTAGCAGAAGCGCTGAGCAACAGTTTGTCGAGTGAAACAAAGAGTGCTCTCATGAACAAGTTTGCGCCACTCTCCATAAGGAATTCTTCTATTTCTTCTGCTACTACATGCCTTACTATATCTCTAACGGATACTTTTGTCGCGCTAGTAGAATCGTTGAAAGAACGTGTGACAGAAGCTGGAAATCTCCAAATAACTGCGACCGATAGAAGGATTCTAACCAGTGATAATTTAGTGGCTTATCGAACTTCAGATCCAGCAAGATTTGAGGCCCTGGTAAACTTGCTGGACGACTCGGGAGATGAAAAAATAATGATAAATTTGTGGAAGGTCTACCGAAATAAAAATCTCGCGATATCAAAAGGACAACAGTATATTGGAGGAGATCTTGTTCTTCACTCTGTCTTCTTGGACGGAGGAAAGTACGTTAGTGACAAAGAAATCCACGAACCGAACGAAGCAGAAAATCTAATCGAGAAACTGCTAGCTGATGATCGAGTTAGGAACTATAACATTTTTATCGATGCGATAGCATTCTGTGAATTCTTCAACTCCAGAAAGGAATACAGAGCTTACCCAAGTGGAGAAAATATTGCGTATGTCGGGACACAAAAAAATCATTGGATAGTCAACCACCCTGTCACTCCTAATCAACGAATTACATCCCTACTTAGGAAAGCAGCGGACAAGTTAGGTAGACCGCATATACTTCCACGATTTTCAAAGAACTTGCAAAAATTTGCTACTACTGTCTCAGGATCTTTTGCGGCAGCTGAAAATATCAAAACGAATGCATTATATCCATTTGAAGTTGGACATGACGCTTTTCTTAAGCACTTTACAAAAGAAAGGACATATAACTTTCTAATTTCAACCAACCAAAACAATGCTTGCAAACTCGGCCCAGGTTCTTGCTGGATCGGGACTCACTTCATGCCAACAGAAGAAGTTCCTGCAACAGTTACACTTATTGATGATCAGTCGACTGCTAAAAAGCTGCAGCCATCAGGTCACTATCATTACAACGATCTGGATAGGGTTCATTTCTACTTGAAAACAAAGTTTTTAAAGGACCCAAGTCACGATTTGGAGACAGATTCGTCTTTGCTAATTCCTCTAAGCTGGTGGCCTGGTAACTGGCATTTGTTTCAGGACATTTTTAGCGAACATTACGCTCAACCAAGGAAGGCCAAGGGAAATAAACCAATATATGGATATGATGATCGTTTTGTTGATCTTGTTATGTATTATAGTACTTTGGGGTAGAAGGTAGTCAGGAGAAAACTGAAATCTGTGTTTTAACTTTATGTCTACAATAACAGTTTAGTGTAATGGTATCTTTTTATATCTGAGTCGTGAAACTACATCCTATAAACTGAAAAGACCAACCATGACCCTGAGGGGAGTTGAAGTGGTACCACCAGGGTGGTAGTGGGGTACAAGATTCGGACAGGGGGTTACATGACCAGAGCAAGCCAATTCTATTTACCATCATTGTGCACGGAGAAAAATGGTCGAACAAGACCTATATACCATGTAGACTCACCAGTAACATTTGGCAAATATCACCACTCTTGTAGAGTGTCACATGAACAGGGTGGTTCTATACTATCTAGTATCGACTCACCAGTTGTGTCGCTCACGCCACATTTAATTCATTGTATCACTACGGTGTTACTAGGAGCCTTTAAGTTACCTGTAAACGGGAGTGTAACTATTTACGGAGTGACAGAGAATAATGATCGGTCGATTGTTTATTAGCCGCATAACAATGAATAAAGTTTGTTTTCCTCCTTCCGGCTGTACGAATGAACAAGACGTAGATTTTATTGCAGGAAAAGTAGTACTACTTTTCCTGCAATAAAATCTACGTCTTGTTCATTCGTACAGCCGGAAGGAGGAAAACAAACTTTATTCATTGTTATGCGGCTAATAAACAATCGACCGATCATTATTCTCTGTCACTCCGTAAATAGTTACACTCCCGTTTACAGGTAACTTAAAGGCTCCTAGTAACACCGTAGTGATACAATGAATTAAATGTGGCGTGAGCGACACAACTGGTGAGTCGATACTAGATAGTATAGAACCACCCTGTTCATGTGACACTCTACAAGAGTGGTGATATTTGCCAAATGTTACTGGTGAGTCTACATGGTATATAGGTCTTGTTCGACCATTTTTCTCCGTGCACAATGATGGTAAATAGAATTGGCTTGCTCTGGTCATGTAACCCCCTGTCCGAATCTTGTACCCCACTACCACCCTGGTGGTACCACTTCAACTCCCCTCAGGGTCATGGTTGGTCTTTTCAGTTTATAGGATGTAGTTTCACGACTCAGATATAAAAAGATACCATTACACTAAACTGTTATTGTAGACATAAAGTTAAAACACAGATTTCAGTTTTCTCCTGACTACCTTCTACCCCAAAGTACTATAATACATAACAAGATCAACAAAACGATCATCATATCCATATATTGGTTTATTTCCCTTGGCCTTCCTTGGTTGAGCGTAATGTTCGCTAAAAATGTCCTGAAACAAATGCCAGTTACCAGGCCACCAGCTTAGAGGAATTAGCAAAGACGAATCTGTCTCCAAATCGTGACTTGGGTCCTTTAAAAACTTTGTTTTCAAGTAGAAATGAACCCTATCCAGATCGTTGTAATGATAGTGACCTGATGGCTGCAGCTTTTTAGCAGTCGACTGATCATCAATAAGTGTAACTGTTGCAGGAACTTCTTCTGTTGGCATGAAGTGAGTCCCGATCCAGCAAGAACCTGGGCCGAGTTTGCAAGCATTGTTTTGGTTGGTTGAAATTAGAAAGTTATATGTCCTTTCTTTTGTAAAGTGCTTAAGAAAAGCGTCATGTCCAACTTCAAATGGATATAATGCATTCGTTTTGATATTTTCAGCTGCCGCAAAAGATCCTGAGACAGTAGTAGCAAATTTTTGCAAGTTCTTTGAAAATCGTGGAAGTATATGCGGTCTACCTAACTTGTCCGCTGCTTTCCTAAGTAGGGATGTAATTCGTTGATTAGGAGTGACAGGGTGGTTGACTATCCAATGATTTTTTTGTGTCCCGACATACGCAATATTTTCTCCACTTGGGTAAGCTCTGTATTCCTTTCTGGAGTTGAAGAATTCACAGAATGCTATCGCATCGATAAAAATGTTATAGTTCCTAACTCGATCATCAGCTAGCAGTTTCTCGATTAGATTTTCTGCTTCGTTCGGTTCGTGGATTTCTTTGTCACTAACGTACTTTCCTCCGTCCAAGAAGACAGAGTGAAGAACAAGATCTCCTCCAATATACTGTTGTCCTTTTGATATCGCGAGATTTTTATTTCGGTAGACCTTCCACAAATTTATCATTATTTTTTCATCTCCCGAGTCGTCCAGCAAGTTTACCAGGGCCTCAAATCTTGCTGGATCTGAAGTTCGATAAGCCACTAAATTATCACTGGTTAGAATCCTTCTATCGGTCGCAGTTATTTGGAGATTTCCAGCTTCTGTCACACGTTCTTTCAACGATTCTACTAGCGCGACAAAAGTATCCGTTAGAGATATAGTAAGGCATGTAGTAGCAGAAGAAATAGAAGAATTCCTTATGGAGAGTGGCGCAAACTTGTTCATGAGAGCACTCTTTGTTTCACTCGACAAACTGTTGCTCAGCGCTTCTGCTAAGGAACTATCATTCGCCTCTCTAACTACATATTCTGCCTCCAGAAACAGCCACTGAAGGTCAATTTCAGCCTTTGCAACCTTGCAAATTCCCCGGAAAAACTTCAAACAGCACTTTCCCAACCACTCGATCTTCAGGGCTAAAGCAATCTTGTTAATTTCCCTAAAATTCTCCCTGGTGATGGTAGCAGTGCCGGTGTAGCAGGACAGAAGAACGGCTCTCACGGTATCCTCGCCAAATTCCTCAAAATCTACAGCCATACACCCTTGCTGACTGACCAAGTCCATGATGACCGGGCTGTTGAAGGAGAGAATCATGGAGTTTCCCTTCAGTTCCACACCTCCACTGGCTGTTAGGACGAAGCGTCTATACTGCGTCTATACTGCGTCTATAATGCGGTTCAGTGCTGCTGATAAAATTGCGTCTATACTGCGTGCGACTATACTGCGTCTATACTGCGTCTATGCTACGTATATAATGCCTCGGCAACGCGTGGGTTGACGCAGATATCACGTTTCGGGCGAAATCGCAAATTGCCCAAATAATGTAGTGTTATAGCATAGATCTATTAGATTAAATTGTCTGGTAGCTTTAGATTATGGGAAACTACAACTGTGTTGTTCGATTGAAAGTTGGTTTATTGTGTGCTTAACCAAGTCTTAACAATGCTAATTTAGAAAGGCTTTAACCAATTGCATAATTGCATTTATGATCAGTAACCCTACTAATATTTCCATATATAATCAGTAAACGTAATACTATTCCTATTACTATTCACAATAACCCTATATCCCAAATGTAGACACAGGATGAAGGTGTTCCTATTCCTACTTGTGGCCATGATGGTCCTATGTGCCGTATTCGCCGAGGAGGAACTCTCCGAAAAGAAGAAGGGCAAGCGACCTTCCAAGGCTCAGAGGGCCAAGAGGGCCAAGATGCTCAAAGCCAGGAGAGCCAGGGCTAAGAGGGTCGCTGCGGCCAAGCGATCTGCCAGAAAGAGGGCCATTGCCAAGAGGAAGGCGAGGGCTGCCAAACGTAGAGCTGCTGCCAAGAAAGCCGCTGCCAAGAGAGCCGCTGCCAAGAGGGCTGCCAGGAAGAGGGCCGCTGCCAAGAGGGCTGCTGCCAAGAAAGCCGCTGCCAAGAGGGCTGCTGCCAAGAAAGCCGCTGCCAAGAAAGCCGCTGCCAAGAAAGGCAAGAAAGGATTCTAAGTTCTAAATAATTGAATTTAAATTATGGATCTTGTTTAGAAAAAAATTGATCTACGAGTTTTGATTAACCATATAATAGGGTTTATCGCGTTATTGGCGGACAAAGTTTACCAAATTAGCCGAATTATGCCAAAATGAAAAAGAAGAAGAGTAAGTTAGCAAACTTTAGCCAATGACCAACACTAACTATCTGCCTGACTAACCGTCACAATATAAGCAACAACACTTCCACTGCAGTACCTTGGATTGTAAGTAACCTCACAAAGTTATTACATGTACCTTGGATTGTAAGTAACCTCACAAAGTTATTACATGTACCTTGGATTGTAAGTAACCTCCTAAAGTTATTACATGTACCTTGGATTCTAAGTAGCCTCACAAAGTTATCACATACCTTTGATTCTAAGTACCCTCACTTTCAACAATGTATGGAACCTAACATTCATTGGAGTGTTTCAACTTACATGTACCTTGGATTGTAAGTAACCTGACAAAGTTATCACATACCTTGGATTGTAAGTAACCTCACAAAGTTATTACATGTACCTTGGATTCTAAGTAGCCTCACAAAGTTATCACATACCTTTGATTCTAAGTAACCTCACAAAGTTATCACATACCTTGGATTGTAAGTAACCTCACAAAGTTATCACATACCTTGGATTGTAAGTAACCTCACAAAGTTATCACATACCTTGGATTGTAAGTAACCTCACAAAGTTATCACATACCTTGGATTGTAAGTAACCTCACAAAGTTATCACATACCTTGGATTGTAAGTAACCTCACAAAGTTATCACATACCTTGGATTGTAAGTAACCTCACAAAGTTATCACATACCTTGGATTGTAAGTAACCTCACAAAGTTATCACATACCTTGGATTGTAAGTAACCTCACAAAGTTATCACATACCTTGGATTGTAAGTAACCTCACAAAGTTATCACATACCTTGGATTGTAAGTAACCTCACAAAGTTATCACATACCTTTGATTCTAAGTAACCTCACAAAGTTATCACATACCTTTGATTCTAAGTAACCTCACAAAGTTATCACATACCTTTGATTCTAAGTAACCTCACAAAGTTATCACATACCTTTGATTCTAAGTAACCTCACAAAGTTATCACATACCTTTGATTCTAAGTAACCTCACAAAGTTATCACATACCTTTGATTCTAAGTAACCTCACAAAGTTATCACATACCTTTGATTCTAAGTAACCTCACAAAGTTGTTACATACCTTTGATTCGAAGTAACCTCACAAAGTTATCACATACCTTTGATTCTAAGTAACCTCACAAAGTTGTTACATACCTATGATTCTAAGTAACCTCACAAAGTTGTTACATACCTTTGATTCGAAGTAACCTCACAAAGTTATCACATACCTTTGATTCTAAGTAACCTCACAAAGTTGT
Source organism: Pleurobrachia bachei (assembly GCA_000695325.1). Classification (NCBI taxonomy): domain Eukaryota; kingdom Metazoa; phylum Ctenophora; class Tentaculata; order Cydippida; family Pleurobrachiidae; genus Pleurobrachia; species Pleurobrachia bachei. The sequence continues at coordinate 35,786 of AVPN01000585.1, forward strand.
TACATACCTTGGATTGTAGGTTCCCGGTAGACAGGGTTCCTTCATTCCCCCGGTACAATAATGGCCCGTGGGGCAAGGCTCAGGGTTGGACAACACCAGACTACACACATCAACCTCCTCAACACGGCACTCCGCCCCCGTCGTAAAGTTGTAGCTACACTCCGAGATTAGGAGAGACTCTTCGCAATAGTAACCTGAACAATACGTGGTTGTGTGGGGCTGTTCAGTTCACTCATTGATTACATGGTCATGAACAATGTGGTTGTGTGAAAAATAGTATATAATTCTACTTCTGTTAACATGACTCATTGGTCACATATGACCATCTCCCACCCGTTTCATATAATAAACCCAACCTCCTTAGTGTCGCATATTTATTTTGTCACACAAACCCACCCGTGTCACATATAAACCACCCATTTTAGTGTCCCACACTCCCGCCCTCCTTACCGTTGGGACATGTTTTGCACGTGGCACTAGTATTCCCATTCTGATATGTAGTCGCCCCACAGACTATCGGGGCGGTAGACCCTGCAGGACACCTGAACCCAACAGGACATGCCCATTGGTCAGAACTAATCTCCCCGGGTGGACAATAGTACCCCTCACTACATTCCAACCCGTCCAGGGATGATGTAGAGGGAGAGGGACAGTAGTACCCGGCTGGACATGTCCGGCATGATTTGGAGTCTGAGGAGCCGACGTCAGGATTCCATGAGCCTGGGGAGCAGGAAATAGGAGTTCCTGAACCACCGGGGCAGTAGGAACCTGCTGGACACTGGACCGCTGAGGGGGGTCAGTGAGATATTATTGGAACTTGAGGATGTAAGTTGATCAAGAGAGCAATGTTCTATCCAGGAACCGACACAAATAACCAAGTAACGAGTAACAACCAATCAGAACTCGTTATTTAGGTCACGTGACTGGTTATTTAGCCAATCAGAGACCAGTACTCCCTGGTGCAAATTACCATTAGATTTGGTAGAGTTGACAGGGCAGTAGTAGCCTGGATCACACTTATACTGGAGCTTATCAGCACCCGGTGTAGGGCAATAGTAGCTAGCGTTACATGCCTGAGGACTGGAATCCCCTCCCGGACAATATGTTCCAGCTCGACATATACCTCCTGAAAAATGCAATGGAGTAACAAAATGAACAGATGATCTGCATGATATATAAGCTAGTGTTTACTATCTGCCTGATCAATAAAACATCACTGTACTATAAAACCAAGGCTGTGACGTAACTAACATTGTGACGTAACACTAACCGTGTTCATCGTCATTTGCTGAGGTAGACCCGGCCCCACACCACCTTCCCCCAGGACAGGATACCGGGGTAACCGTTGCTAAGATACAGTACTTTCCACCAGGACAAATCTCACAGGATTCCACCCCACTTCCTCCCGTCTCTCTGTAATATATGGAGTTATTAAAACAAGCAAGAATACCAGTTTGTACTAGTTGCAGAACGTGCTATGATTTGGCAATTTCAAAATTCCCCACAGCCACATGCAGTAAACTAATCGTACCAGGAACCGACCGAAATAAGTAAAAAACCAATCAGAACTCGTTAATCACGTGACTGGTTATCAGCCAATCAGGGACCAGAATTGCCTGATTCGGTGATCGTACTTACCCCCTGAAGTATCCGGGCGGGCAGGCAGTTTTCACTCCGTCCTGACAGTAATACCCGGCCTCACACTCATGTTCAGTACCCAGTGTAGCTATACCCCGTGTGTCACACTGATACCCATCCTCACATGTCACACACTCACTCGCACCCTTAGAAGGCTGGTATGTGCCAATGTCACAGAGGGTAGGGGACCCACAGCCGGGAGGACAATAGCTACCCGCTGGGCATTCGTGACCTATAATGTGGAGTGTGTTATAAATGTACAGTCGTACTCTAAGGTTTACCGGCTTCTTGTCTCAAAAAGACTACGAGCCGGGTATGATAACGAACTTCACTAACCCGAATCCCCCCCCATCATTACGTTAGAGATCTAACAATGATTGTGCTAACCAGTTGTCCCCCTCCCCTGCAGATATACCAATATAAACTAACCAGTTGTTCCGTCATCAGGGGATGGGGATTCAGCCCCGGAGGAACAATAGAACCCAGGGTCACACAACATCCCGTCTAGATCAGGTGCAACCAGGCCAGTTGTGTTACAATACCTTCCCTCTGGACATGCCGCACAGTCGCTCGCTGATGTCAACATCTCCTGGTGTCTGATAGGGAGGAAGTTGTTATGGGGGAGGAGACCCTCTGGGCACGCCGCACAGTCGTTGGCTAATGTCAACATCTCCTGGTGTCTGATAGGGAGGAAGTTGTTATGGGGGAGGGGTGTATGAGGGAAGAGGGGTTATGGAGGGAGATCTGAGGGATAATGGGGTGAAAGGATCAAGAAATACCAGATCAGAGAGAAAAATGACCGATCCTGGTTAGAGGGAGGATTCAAGCAATGCCCTTACCCATATGTTCCGATTGGGCACGGTTGGGGGTTAGCGGATTGTTTTGTACAGTAGCTACCCACGGGACACACCCCATAGTCATCTCCATCTCCAGGCGGAGTGCTCTCTGAGGCTCCAATCTTACAGAAATAACCCGCCTCACAGGCAGCAGTTACCGTCTCCTTACCTGAATTGGAGAATGATGGTTTATAATGTCTATCCGTCCGTCTGTCTGTCTTTCTGTCTGTCTGTCTGTCTGTCTGTCTGCCTGTCTGCTTATCTGTCTATCTATCTGTCTGCCTGTCTGTCTGTCTATCTGTCTGTCTGTTTGTCTGTCTATATATCTGTCTGTCTGTCTGTCTGTCTGTCTGTCTGTCTGTCTGTCTGTCTGTCTGTCTATCTGTCTGTCTGTCTGTCTGTCTGTCTATCTGTCTGTCTGTCTGTCTGTCTGTCTATCTGTCTGTCTGTCTGTCTGTCTGTCTATCTGTCTGTCTGCTGTCTGTCTGTCTGTCTGTCTGTCTGTCTGTCTGTCTGTCTCTCTATCTGTTATCCTGCATACCTCCAGAACAGTAGAAACCACCGGAACATTTCTGGCAATCCGTCGCCTCATCACTCCGCGTGTTAGGATTGAACTCTCCCGGTGGACAGGGTTCGGGAGAGGGGCACGCAGACTCACAATAGTGTCCCAGCGGGCAATCAATCTCCCCACTCCCGTCTTGGCAGTAGGTGCCCGCTATACAGTCAGTACACTGCTCCTTGGCTTGTTGTTTCGGCTCCGATTGAGTCCCATCTATAAATGAGGGGTGTTACTAAACACAACAGAAGCCATGATTATGGAGTAAGCCGTGGAAATTAAGAAGAGTTTTATTGTAGCTATAGTCTATTTGGTGACTATTTGGTGGTGGCCCGGTGGTGGCAAAGCTTTTCCTCCAAACTTCTAGTGGAGTTTATTCCCCAGTTTAACTGCATCAGATACATGCTTGCAAAACACCCAGCGGTCTCCTTGTATAACACTTACAAACAATATCCATGATCTCCCTTAGTCTTACAAATCTCTCCAATTGTATCTGCCGCACGGGATTCAGTCTAATATAGGTATAAAGCTCTCCCTCCTATGGATGATAAAAGGCGTACGCTTAACGCTCAATAAACGCTTGCTTCTGTGATTTAAGCTATCTATAATTGCTAAAACTGCACCTCCCTAACGGAGGACACGTGTAGCTCCTCTCTTACTCTCTTTTTTCACCCTTCGCCTCTCTTTTTTTCGACAATTATTATAGATCATAGATCATTCCATTTCCTGACTTTTTAGTTTGTACCAACGTTCTATAATATGCCTAGCTAGACTGTGCTGTTAGAACAAAGTACTAAAATACAATATAATAAACTAGTTCTAGATTTCTAACAAAACCTATAATATCCTAGCTATCATGATACTTTGTATCCTAGTTGTATTTGCAACCGCTGCTGGTTCTGATCTTCTAGAGATTTCTAGTGTCGACGCCAGCCCTCATCGTAATAACAAACTCAGCAAACTTGCCTTCGACCGGAGTAACAGTACATACTACCATTCGCTACTCAATTACAATGTGAAGTATATTCACCTCAGCCTAAGCAAAGCAGCCGTGGTTAGCAAAGTCACCATCCTGAATAGGTGAGTTAGAATAATGACATATTTTTACGAACCAACCCTTTAAGATTTAAAAACATTAAGATTTAAAGATTCTTTCTACCCTAGCACATCCAAAAAACCGGAATCTTCGACTTACTGGACTACTCTCTTTCAGGATTGAATCAACCCAAAACGTGAGAGATAGGATTCTAGGTACTGAAGTGAAGCTCACCTACAAAGGAAACACTGTCGCATCATGTGGAACAATAACATCAACTTCAACTGATGACACCTACACTCTGGCATGCCCAGTTTCCAGGGCAACGGGTGTTAACATAACTGATAACACAGAGAGAGATGAATCTGAAGACATCGTGATGAATATTGCAGAGGTGTGGGTGTACAGCCAAGGTAACAATTAGGTTTATAATCACACCACCAGCTGAGTGGTGTGAGTATACAAGTAATGATGGCTAATAAAAATTCAAAAAGTTCATAAAGTTCAAACCCCCTACTACTCAGACCTTAACAAAGATATTATATAATTCCAACTCTGATGACACCAAACCGGCCAATCTTGCAGTGAAAAAAGAATCTGTTAACTAAGTTATATGTTGATTGATCGATTTCAGTCATTTCTAGTGATGCTGAATGTGAATTGAGTGGCTGTTACGAACGTTAACCCATGGGACCATGCTGGAGACCCTATTGTACCCAAGAGGGTTAGTCACACATAAAACTCTCTTTCCGCGCCAGCTGCTATAAACGACGCGGGCTGTCACTTATCAGCAGATTACGAGTTACGATAGACGTTAACTGCTAAGAAACATACGTCTCTCTAGTCGCTAGTTCCCATAATCGTTAAAGACACACGTTCAGACTGTCCGTGCATCAGGCTCTCTAACTTGCGCAGATTATAGCCTAGTTTATAGCATAGTTTATAGCTGCAATATAATGTGTTGTGTTTTGCGTTCCATTTTATTGTTTTTCCTCATCCCTTCTTCGGCCAAAGGTGAGAGATATTTCACTAGTCTAAAGAGTTAAAGATATTGACACTTTTTATTAGTCTGATCGAGAGGTGAAATGGGAAGCTTTGATCTGCCGAATCATCAAAATGCAGTGTGACTTCACGCACTAGTTTTTATCCAGTTTCCAATATTTCCATAGGTGGTTCTTGCCCCAGTTCCCATCCCTACGCCTACTTGAATGGTGACTACTGCTGTGCCAATGACAAAGAGAAAAGTGAAAATGACATTGGGTGTAATGGCGGGCCAATATCTATAACTTCAAAATGTTGTCGTGGTGAATCGTACATAGTGTGTCCAGCAAAGCCCTGCCAATACTTAGAACTTGGTATGTAAAGGAAATCAATTTGATTAGATTTGAACATTTGATATAATTAGTAATATATTGCGGAGGTGTTGGTGTCAAGCCAACCATAGGTAAGTTGTATCAATTAGTTATATCAATTAAAATTTGGGTTCATGAATTCCGTGCACCACTACCAGCTTCCATAAAAACAGTGTAAGGTGTGAGCTGTAGATAGATAATAAAAATTTCTCAAATTTCACAAAACCGTCCCCCTCGGCCTTAACAAAGATATCATTCCGATCTCACAAATAACTCTGAGATAAATCATAACAGAAAAATATTGCACATGTTGATTGCTCTATTTCAATAACTAGCGCACCCATTGGGTGCGCCTCAAGCTAAGTAAGGGCTTTTTGAAACCCCACCCGGGTGGTTATTTTCACCCCTTTCAACGTCAATAACACGGTTACCATGGCAACTGAATTGGTAACTATGGGGACTGACTAATCTTACTAAATCACACATACCAGGACAGGGTATTTTGTCGCTGCTTCCCTCCGGACAGTAGTGATTAGAGGGGCACTCAATCTTGGTGCTGGATGTACTGCCCTCCGGACAATAGAACACTGTTGCCATGGCAACTGAATTGGTAACTATGGGGACTGACTAATCTTACTAAATCACACATACCAGGACAGGGTATTTTGTCGCTGCTTCCCTCCGGACAGTAGTGATTAGAGGGGCACTCTATCTTGGTACTTGATGTACTGCCTTCCGGACAATAGAAACCACCGTCACACTTATCACTTGTGGTGGACATTCCCTCCTCACTACACATGTAACCTGGGAGATAACAGCTGTGTAACCTGCGCAGAGATGGTGAGATTTAGGACAAACACACATATCTCTGGCTCCACTGAATCTAAGCGGGGTGGGTGACGGGTGGGGTGGGGGGGTGAGGGTAATCTAATCAGCACATGATCTACCTTTGCTGCAGTTGACACAGTCATCCTTCTTCGTTAGTCCACTCTTGACGCCCAGTTTACCAGGGGGACATTTCTCCTCCTTTGTAGTACCCTCAATACAATACGATCCCAGACTACATCGCTTCCCGTCTGTGGGAGAGGTAGCCCCACTCTCACAGAACCACCCAGCCGAACAGAGGTCACCATCTCTACTCTGGGATTGGCCCTCATCTGTGTAGGGTGTATAGGAGCTGGTTATATCGAATCATGAATTATGACAGAACTGTGCAGGGTCAAAATATGAGAGTTTGTCAGACACATCTTCATAGTAACCATGGTTACGGTATGGTTACGGTATGGATATGGTACTATGGTTACTAGCTGGTTAAGTATAGCTAGTAATCATAGTAACCATGGTAACCCCCTAGTAACTGCATGGTAACCAACTAGGACTAACCGGGACAGTAACGGCCATATTACCATTGTATCACTACGGTGGTACTATGAGCCTTTACTCTACGTGTAAACGGGAGTGTAACTATTTACGGAGTTGCACTCTCGCCATTACTAGATACACTGCATCTCTCTCGTGTCACGCGTTATCTTACTTTCACTTTCACTTATCACTAGTAACACTGCATCTTTTGCTAGTCACACTCTTATCTCTCTCTCACTGGATAGTGATACACAATGCATATTTTGATCATTATCTCTCTTTTTTCTGTTGTTTTACCAGAAGTTGTTGTTTGTCTTTTAGCTCGTGATACAATGCAAGAGTACCACTTACAGCGTCGTACTCTTTTTGCTTGTGAGTTCGTAAACTTAGCACACTCCCTTCGGTCGTGTACTAAGTAAACCTCTAACACTCCCTACGGTCGTGTCAGAGGTAATCTAAAAACACTCCCTGCGGTCGTGATTTTAGAATAATGAACTCCGTTCGCCCTGCAGGCTCACGAGCTACTAGATACACTCCGGCTGCGCCCTCGGTGTATCTATTCACAGAGTACCACGCTGTCGCGTGGTATCCCTTCGGTCGTGTACTAAGTGAACCTCTAACACTCCCTACGGTCGTGTCAGAGGTAATCTAAAAACACTCCCTGCGGTCGTGATTTTAGAATAATGAACTCCGTTCGCCCTGCAGGCTCACGAGCTACTAGATACACTCCGGCTGCGCCCTCGGTGTATCTATTCACAGAGTACCACGCTATCGCGTGATACTATCTTCCATAGTAACCAGCTAGTAACTGCATGGTAACCCTATAAAAAGACTAACCGGGACAGTAACGGCCAGCATCACACGCCTGACAGACCGTATCATCACTTTGAGCGGTGTTTGGATTGTAGGTACCCGCAGAGCAGGGTTCGGGCTGTCGTGTCCCTATTGGGCAGAAGTGACCCGCTGGGCAATCGCCAACCGGTGCTGTCAACTGAGATAGGGGATGTATTAGCGTTAGCTGATATATAGAGAGGGTATTAGCTGGGGAAATAATTTTGATTTATCGAAATGTGTATTCCATTCCAATCAAATATTCAAATTGTACATTGGAGATGTTTGTACAATTCTAGGAACCTACCCCTGTGTCGTTGCAGTACATGCCCAGATCACACAGATCACACTCATACTGTGATGGCAGTCTCTGGTAGGTACCGCCAGGACAGGGCTCCGGTTCTGCTGCGCCCGTTTCACATTTAGAACCCGATGGACAGGGCGTAGTCCCATTTTTACTTCCCTCCTCACAGTAGAAACCTCGGGGGCACTCGGCGGTGGGGGCGGCGTTACCCTGACCTGTGTGTGCAGATTAGATAACGGATATATTGGGACTGCTCAATATAAATGTACCTATGTCTGATTTCAATCTGAATTTCAGGTTCAAGTTCATAAATTATTCAGAGTTCAGATATTATCCAGAGTTTATGATATTTTCGAAACACATGCAGTACCTGAACAATATGACCCCTCCGGACACAGTATACATGCAGCACTGCTATCAGCCAGGGTGCCCTCATTATAGGTTCCCTCCTCGCAGGGGTTCTTGGCCCCATCAGCACACCAGTACCCAGCTGGGCAGACTTCTTGTTTGGCGTGGGTGCTGCCCACCGGACAATAGTAACCTAGGGAAGGAGGGACCAATCAGAACTCGTTATTTAGGTCACGTGACGGGTTGTCAGCCAATCAGGGGTCAGTATTTCCTGATTCGGTCCTGCATCAAACTGACCTGGATCGCAGTGTGTCTTCAACTCGGAAGAACCCTTTTCACAGTAGAACGTTTCAGCACACATAACGGGTGTCTGAGATTTCACCTCACAGTAGTACCC
>AVPN01000586.1:10911-27014 GCA_000695325.1 Pleurobrachia bachei
AGAGAGAGAGAGAGAGAGAGAGAGAGAGAGAGAGAGAGAGAGAGAGAGAGAGAGAGAGAGGGAGAGGGAGAGATATGGATTATGGAGAATGGATCGTCAAAAAGTCCCAGTCTAAGCTGGGATTACCGTCAGTCTTTGAATAATATTAGATAGGATATGTGGGGCTCGGAATATATCAGACTCCGTTTACTTGATCTTGTTACATCTCTTTCATTCCACCCCTCATTCTCTCTTTTTCTATCTTGCCCTATCCCCCTCTCGCACTTTCTCTCCCCCATGCACTCTCTCTCTATGCCCATTTTATCCATCAATATATGTAGACTGGATATGTCGAAGGGGGGGGGGTATAGAGATGCGATGCCTCATACCGGAGAACTCTAGCTTTGATTAATTACTAAACCCTGCCGAGATCTCTGATCACTGTCAGTCTACCAAAAAAGGGCAGGAAGAAAAGGGACGGAGCCTAATTATTACTCCTAGTTCTCACTAACCTGTACTTGTAACCTGCAACTGGTTTACTGAATCTTCATAAAATGGGAAATCGAAATCTACAACGCGCCTCTGAAACGGGGAATATGAGGGTTAGAGAAAGAGAGAGGGAGAGAGGGAGAGAGAGAGAGAGAGAGAGAGAGAGAGAGAGAAAGAGAGAAAGAGAGGGGGAGAGAAAGAGAGAGAGATAGAGTGTGTGACCTAGAATGGTGCGTGAAGGTGTGCAGCAGGGGGAATGTAAGCTGATAAGCGCATAATGGGTAGTGGCCCCCCTCGGTGATTATAAAGGTGGGAGAAATTTTATCCTACCGCGTAAGCGAAATCCTCAGTGCTGAGTGGGTCACTACGAGTTGCCTCCCTGAGGTCGACCAAATCAACCCAATCATTTGCGTGGTTCTCCAATTTCACCGCATACCACTCTTCCTTGTATGAAAAACAATCTGAGATAGAGAGGGAGATCAATATTATGCAGATCAAGGGATTAATTATGAGGTTCAAGGGGGAAACTTATTACTGCATGCAGAGAAAAGGGGGTAGGTAATTATACTTACAGTGAAAGTTAAGCAAAAGGAGGATGATGCTAAGTAGCATTATAGCCCATTACACATATCACATACATAGTCTCCCTAAATCACCCTAAAACACAATGAACTGCATATTACACTGAACCGAGCGAGGGGAGGGGAACAACCGAGAGGGGAGGGGAATGAGACAAGATGAATTATATACCTAGGGAGGGGAATTGCGCTGAGTGACTACTAAGGACCTCGAAAATCTCGCTAAATGAATGCGGAAATTCATTGAAGATTTCTCGCAAAAGATATAAAGAGCGTTTTTCTTTCCTTAAATCTCAAAAACAGCTAATCTTAGACACCTGACTTTAAGGGGTGGCCTTAGCACGGGGTTTGGGGAGGGGTGGGGGTGTTCCTTAAGCCCAAAGGCCACATTTCAAACCCAAACCCAGCGACCGAGGTGCCGCGAAGCGGGGCCGAGGGAGCTATCTATCTATCTATCATGATAAGCAGATAGATAGATAGGTTTGGGGGATTCTCTAACAAAACTAACAAAACTGGAGATGGTGTATGCCGAATCTATTTTTGTAAACTTGTTTTTGTAAACTTTGTAAACTAATTATGAACAAAAACCAACAACACTAAAAAGCATCAAATTTTTGTTAAATTCTATTCAATCTAATAATTGCTGCACAAACGAAAACTAATCGGACGTGCGCTACCCCCTCCCTCCGCGCGTGGAGTGTTGTGGAAGCTGGTCAGTGGTCCGAAAATTTTGATTGGTCTCACATTCAGCGATGATGAGTTAAGTTTTTACTTAAAAAATAGTACAATAGCAATCGATAGGCTCCACCCAGCAGGCAGCAGCCGAGGCGAGAGGCCAGGACTGGGGCTGAAGGGCGACGATTAAGAAATAAGAATTTTCGAATGTGAAAAAAGCCCAACGCAAAAACGAAAAAACCGGAAATCTGGGAAAATGCAAATCACGCGCCACGCTGAGGCTGCAGTGGACAATCCACAAATTTTGCGCGTTACATTAAAATGCAAGGCAGAATTGAAGAAAAGAATGAATTTTCAACATTTGCATTTTCATTTTACTTTGGTATTTTTTTGTTTGGCGTTTTGCCTTTTGGAGTTTTTGTCGTCGTGTCATCGGTCAGTACTCAGTGGTCACGTTGGAATGCCCTGAAGCCCCCTCATTAACGTATGCTAATCGGTCACGAAGACTAAAAATCGTCTTGAAAACGTCAAAATTTTCCAGGGGCTCGCAGCCCCTGGACCCTGTTCGCGGGGGCTCAACCCCACTCCTCCTGACCCGGGCTACCGCCCAAGAACCCTGGATGCACAGCCTGTGTGTACAGGTACACGCTGGGCCGTCGGCTTCCCTGCTTCGTGAAACATCAATGTAAATTCCTAATTGTTCCCTCTTACTAATAATAGTGTTCCATGACGTTCAGGTTCAGCCCATGACTCAGTCGATAATAGTACAAATAGGACAATGTGGAAACCAAATTGGATCTCAATTCTGGGTTAATGCTCTCAAGGAACACGCCAGTGTTGACAACAAGGGTCTTTTCACAGAATCCATCGCAAGCTTCTTCAGAAATGTTGATTCAAAGGGAGGCAGGAATCTACCAGTTAAATCACCCCCTTCCAAAATCCAGGGTCTCCGAGCCCGTGCCGTGCTAATAGATATGGAAGAAGGTGTACTAAATGGTCTGATAAAATCAGATATTGGGGAACTGTTCACCTCCACACAACTTATAAAGGATGTTAGCGGGGCAGGGAACAACTGGGCAACTGGATACCATTTCTACGGGGAGCAGTTTGCTGACCGGATCGTGGAGTCAATACGACGAGAAGCAGAGTTGTGTGATTGTCTCCAATCCTTCTTTGTTCTCCACAGCATGGGCGGAGGGACGGGGTCTGGTTTGGGGACAAGAACTCTATCCCTCATCGCAGACCAGTTCCCCGAGGTCTTCAGATTTGTGATCCCTGTTTACCCGTCCATGGATGATGATGTTATCACCTCGCCCTATAATGCAACCCTCGCCATGAACCAAATATCGGAGCATGGCAACTGCGTTCTACCTGTGGAAAACCAGGCTCTGACCGCCATTTGTGAGAGATTGAACACTGCTAAAGTTGATACAATAAAACACAATGTGAATGAGGGAAAGGAGAAAGCGTTCAACAGGATGAACTCCTATGTGGCTAAAGTGATCCTGGACATAACATCTTCAGCTCGATTTGATGGAGCGATGAATGTTGATATTAACGAGATCAGTATGAACCTGGTACCATTTCCCCGGGCTAACTACCTAGTACCCGGTATAGCGCCCCTTTACTCCCCCAAGATACCCCAACAGCGACACCTTGATGCCATCTTCAGCGATGTGTTCAGTCCAGGACACCAGCTATGTAGGGTGGATCTCAGAAAGGGACTATTCCTCTCAAGTGCCCTGTTGGTTCGGGGTGATGTGCAGGTGTCCGATGTGCGAAGGAATATTGATAAACTGTCTGAGAGCACTCGGTTTATTTACTGGAATAAAGATGGCTGGAAGACTGGTTTGTGTGGGGTTGCGCCTATTAAACAACAATACTCTGTCCTCTCCCTCTCTAATAACACTGCTATCAGATACACATTTGAGGGTTTGAGGGATCGGTTCAGAAAGCTGTACACTCGCCGAGCACATCTTCACCATTATTTGAACGTTGACGGAATGGATGCAGAGCAAGTAGAAGCTGCTTATGAGTCACTTAATAATCAGATTGCTTTTTACGAGCAGATGGAGAACGCACAGCCGCTTGACGTTGCAAGACCTCGCGTCATCTAGATGTTAAAGTTCAGATTTTTAATATGTTTTTTGTAAATATGACTATTATATTTTATGACATAGCTTGTATAGTTAGTGTAACATTAGTTTTATTTTGTTGAGTTCTGCATCTTACTAAAGCTCTCCCTTATAGTAGATGTTGACTAGCGGGGGGACAGCCGCTCTTCAACTCTCAAACGAACGGTAAAAACACGGGAAGTTCACCCTGTAAAGGGTCTACCATATATCACAAGTTCCCTTTAGATATTATATGTGGTCTGTATCTACAGTAGATCTCAAGTAACAATCTCCCCTCTCCAGAGAGGAGCTGTGTAAGCTGGTAGAAGTACTGGGATCCCCGGCTTATGATAAACCTACTTCTTCCCAGTTAGTTGAGGATCTATCTAGAAGATACATCAATGAGAGATCACTCTCCTCACACCCTCTATGTATTGAGTTCTCACAGGTAAATCTTACTTCTTCTTGGAGGCCGTAAATCACCTGTGCACGTTCATCTACCAAAGAGCGACCGCAGCTTACAATTATGCACGATTTTGGAATTGTGTTCACTTTTTTTCGACATGATTACTCATGTGCATTCATCATGGTTTTTCCTAATAATGCACTTTAAAAGTTTAGCATGCAATATGAACCGCAACTGTGGATATAATGTACATGGCCGTGATTATCTCTCTTACACTTTCTCTCTCTCTCTCTCTCTCTCTCTCTCTCTCTCTGCATACACAAATTTCTCTCACTCAAGGTGTTTGAAGAACTTGTTCGGACAAGACTGGACTCGGTCAGTTCAGATTACTACCAGTCACAGTCATTCCTCAGGATCCTTATTTGGGTTAAGATCTTTATCAGAGACCCCTCTTACCAGCGAGAGTTGTTTCATTTAGGGGGCGTGAAAATACTCTCCAAGGTACGTAAAAGATGGGCAGAGGGCGGATGGGATAGCAAATACGGGAGGGGACGGAAGTAAGGGGTGAAAAAAAGAGTTGCGGATGGGGAGGCAAGAGGATGGGGTGACAAAAAGTGAAAGAGTTGTATGGTGAAGAATGAGATATTGTGAGATGCTTGCCAAGTTATGTACCGGGACATTCATAAAGCACTGGATCATGTATGTGCCAGTCAAAAGCAATACCCCCTACTGTGTTGCCGGGATGTACGCCGTTGTACGGCCGAGGGAAAGAAAGAATAGTGTATCGGCATTTCATCTTTTCCTAGCCTACCTCATATTTCCCCTTAGTTTCTCTCCCCCTCTTTCTCTCCCATTCTCTCCCTCTATTTCCCCATGTTTCTCTCTCTGCATGCAGTATATCGAAGAGGTAACAGAATTTGAATCATTAGATGGCTGGCATCACTCCATGTCCCAGGTGCCTCCACACACTCCACCCTAACTGAATGTATCCCCATGATGATATACTGCCAGATATATTTGAATCTGAAACTTGCATACATATCGGTAACAGAAAGACTCGAGACATCTGTTGATCTGTATAATGTGACTGGAGGTACTTTGTCATTAGTTTTCTCTCTCTCTCTATAAGACAGCCACTAGTTATAACCTCAATCTACCCCCTCCTCCTCTCTACATTTCTCTGAGAGGGGATTAAAAAGCACACATAGCATGCAGTGCAGTGTGAGTGTGTTCAATATCTATCTACAACTAGTAGTAGGAAGATTGATACTGGTGAAAGAGTTATTGTGTGCCAAAATCAGAGCTACTGCCCTCCTTCTCAATAGCAAGTAGACGTTCTGCGTGATGAGTGTGTGGGAACAATGTCTAGCAGTTAGGATTAAATGTAGGTATCTCTCTCTCGATATGTCTGTCTGTCTCTCTCACTCTCTCCCCCCCCCCTCAAAAGGTACTTTCTGTCCAGTAATTTCTGAAACGTTATGGGGGGTTCAAGAAGGGTAACCTTATATCCTAGATTTATGACCTCATTTTGACAATATTATAGATCTAAGATCTCTGTTAGAGCCCCACCCCCTCCATTTCTCTACAGGTGCTGAGGACAGTTACCAGGGACTACCTGAATTTTGAGGATGAAGTTATGGGAATTGAAGTTCTTAAAGTCATGACAAGTATGGAATAAAGCCCTTAGCCCCCTCCCCTGTTTCCCCCTCCTCCCCTGTCTTCATTCTACCTCTTATAGATCTTTGTTTTCTGGATCTATCTTCCACTTTTACTGACAACTTCCTGCCCCCTTATAATGACACCCCTGTCCCAGCTTATGACACCCCTTCTAGAACATACATTTCCGTTTCAGATATATTCCAGAAACTCTCTGTAGAGCCAAGCCAGAGACTCTGGCTGATAGCGTGTGATGTTCCCCATAGTCTAGTTCTACTTCTCTGTGCACGGGATTTAAGTGTTCTAAATTGTGCACTCTACGCTCTTATTGATCTCGCTCGAAGGTAGGCGTTCTCTCGTAATGTTACCGGGGGTGAAACAGGGTCCCAACAGGGTCAAACAAGGCAAGTAGTTACAGGAAGAGGGTCGGTAATTAATGTGACATATCCCGCATCTAGTGACCAAGCCCGTGTTATGATAGGAGAGAGGAACTGTGTTGAAACTTTACTTCACATCCTTCAGGACTATACTAACATCACCACAAGACAGTAAGTTGCCATCTCTGATATTCAAGTTCATTTCCCGTCCCAATATCTCCCGTCCCAATTCATGGCCCCTCTTATAGTAATAGAGACAGGGAGAGTTGTTGGTGGCATGTCAGTAGCGCGCGGTTCGCCCTATGTAATGTACTCGGCGCGCACGGGCCTGCAGCTCCAGTGTGCTCCCCCTCTGATCATGTAGCATGCAGTGTTACATGTGACGTCACAGTGTTACGTCATCAGGTTGTCGTCAGAGCTCCTTCGACAGCTGTGCTCCCTGGATAACGTTAAGGAACAGGTGAAAGTATTTGATGGGATCCCGCTGTGTCTGAGTGTTCTACATGAGGAGGATCTGACACTACTTTTTAATGTTGTGAGTTATACAATGTTGTGAATTATACATTTTGCAATACTGTGAATTCATCATATTGTAATTAGGATGCGAATAAATTGTCACCACCCGTGATTAGCCCCAGTGCCCTAACAGGGTTCAAGCCGATGGCAACCGCTCTAATAAAATCACCCTGTTATTCAGGTATCGATAGTGGAGAGACTGAGCAGTGATAATGACAGTAGTAGTGATATAAGGGAGCTAGGTGGAATACCCCTTCTAATTAACATTATCCAGTAAGACGCACATGATTCATCATGGTAAAAAAATAACAGTACAAAGTATTCACTTCTAAGAACTAACAATCTTCTCTCAAAATAGAGTTCACGTAATATCGTCTCTCGCTCTCTATCATGTCATCAATAGTTTCTCAATCCGAAACATCTCTCAGATAGGAAGATTGATACTGGTGAAAGAGTTATTGTGTGCCAAAATCAGAGCTACTCCCCTCCTTCTCAATAGCAAGTAGACGTTCTGCGTGATGAGTGTGTGGGAACAATGTCTAGCAGTTAGGATTAAATGTAGGTATCTCTCTCTCGATATGTCTGTCTGTCTCTCTCACTCTCTCCCCCCCCCCACCCCCCCCCCTCAAAAGGTACTTTCTGTCCAGTAATTTCTGAAACGTTATGGGGGGTTCAAGAAGGGTAACCTTATATCCTAGATTTATGACCTCATTTTGACAATATTATAGATCTAAGATCTCTGTTAGAGCCCCACCCCCTCCATTTCTCTACAGGTGCTGAGGACAGTTACCAGGGACTACCTGAATTTTGAGGATGAAGTTATGGGAATTGAAGTTCTTAAAGTCATGACAAGTATGGAATAAAGCCCTTAGCCCCCTCCCCTGTTTCCCCCTCCTCCCCTGTCTTCATTCTACCTCTTATAGATCTTTGTTTTCTGGATCTATCTTCCACTTTTACTGACAACTTCCTGCCCCCTTATAATGACACCCCTGTCCCAGCTTATGACACCCCTTCTTCTTGTATGTAAAGGCAAAGTCTATATAAGGTCTTTGAGAGACATCTCGGCAGTCAGAGACTCTGGCTGATAGCGTGTGATGTTCCCCATAGTCTAGTTCTGCTTCTCTGTGCACGGGATTTAAGTGTTCTAAATTGTGCACTCTACGCTCTTATTGATCTCGCTCGAAGGTAGGCGTTCTCTCGTAATGTTACCGGGGGTGAAACAGGGTCCCAACAGGGTCAAACAAGGCAAGTAGTTACAGGAAGAGGGTCGGTAATTAATGTGACATATCCCCCATCTAGTGATCAAGCCCGTGTTATGATAGGAGAGATGAACTGTGTTGAAACTTTACTTCACATCCTTCAGGACTATACTAACATCACCACAAGACAGTAAGTTGCCATCTCTGATATTCAAGTTCATTTCCCGTCCCAATATCTCCCGTCCCAATTCATGGCCCCTCTTATAGTAATAGAGACAGGGAGAGTTGTTGGTGGCATGTCAGTAGCGCGCGGTTCGCCCTATGTAATGTACTCGGCGCGCACGGGCCTGCAGCTCCAGTGTGCTCCCCCTCTGATCATGTAGCATGCAGTGTTACATGTGACGTCACAGTGTTACGTCATCAGGTTGTCGTCAGAGCTCCTTCGACAGCTGTGCTCCCTGGATAACGTTAAGGAACAGGTGAAAGTATTTGATGGGATCCCGCTGTGTCTGAGTGTTCTACATGAGGAGGATCTGACACTACTTTTTAATGTTGTGAGTTATACAATGTTGTGAATTATACATTTTGCAATACTGTGAATTCATCATATTGTAATTAGGATGCGAATAAATTGTCACCACCCGTGATTAGCCCCAGTGCCCTAACAGGGTTCAAGCCGATGGCAACCGCTCTAATAAAATCACCCTGTTATTCAGGTATCGATAGTGGAGAGACTGAGCAGTGATAATGACAGTAGTAGTGATATAAGGGAGCTAGGTGGAATACCCCTTCTAATTAACATTATCCAGTAAGACGCACATGATTCATCATGGTAAAAAAATAACAGTACAAAGTATTCACTTCTAAGAACTAACAATCTTCTCTCAAAATAGAGTTCACGTAATATCGTCTCTCGCTCTCTATCATGTCATCAATAGTTTCTCAATCCGAAACATCTCTCAGATACATCTCTCAGATCATATAAATCAGATATCCCAATTAGCAGAGTCTCTCTCTGTTCATATAACACAGTCAGGGTCTCTCTCTCAGTGTTCATATGATACAATCAGGGTCTCTCTTGATAATGTCCATCATCAAATCCAGAGTTTCATCCAACTGTTCAGGGGACTGGGGCGAGGCAGGGGGCAGGAATTCCGTTCCACACACAGCTAATGCCTCCCGATCCCTGGCTCTTCTGTTCTTGAACCAGCTGTTCACCTGATGATATGTCATCTTGCATCTGACACTCAGCATCATCTTCTCACCAGGAGAAGGGTACTCGTTGATTCCGTAGAATACCTTCAGGAAATCCTTTGAGTACCTATGATCCTCTATGTCAAGTTGGGGCGACGTGATGGCGGTAGGGAAGGGGAACTGTCGCTTGATCCGGGTTCTATCTGCTGGAGCTAGACCTCGTCCAAGTCGAGCTGCTTCTCTCGTGTAGTGTCCTCTGAGCCAGAGGGTTTGTAGCCATCGGTGGTTTGTGACTGAGAAAGAGAAGTTCTCGAGAATAACGAACATCTCTTCATACCGGTCTTCCCTACTCAAACATTTTAGGTAGCTCAGGGTGCTCACCACAAGACAGTAAGTTGCCATCTCTGATATTCAAGTTCATTTCCCGTCCCAATATCTCCCGTCCCAATTCATGGCCCCTCTTATAGTAATAGAGACAGGGAGAGTTGTTGGTGGCATGTCAGTAGCGCGCGGTTCGCCCTATGTAATGTACTCGGCGCGCACGGGCCTGCAGCTCCAGTGTGCTCCCCCTCTGATCATGTAGCATGCAGTGTTACATGTGACGTCACAGTGTTACGTCATCAGGTTGTCGTCAGAGCTCCTTCGACAGCTGTGCTCCCTGGATAACGTTAAGGAACAGGTGAAAGTATTTGATGGGATCCCGCTGTGTCTGAGTGTTCTACATGAGGAGGATCTGACACTACTTTTTAATGTTGTGAGTTATACAATGTTGTGAATTATACATTTTGCAATACTGTGAATTCATCATATTGTAATTAGGATGCGAATAAATTGTCACCACCCGTGATTAGCCCCAGTGCCCTAACAGGGTTCAAGCCGATGGCAACCGCTCTAATAAAATCACATTCAGGTATCGATAGTGGAGAGACTGAGCAGTGATAATGACAGTAGTAGTGATATCAGGGAGCTGGGTGGAATACCCCTTCTAATTAACATTATCCAGTAAGACGCACATGATTCATCATGGTAAAAAAATAACAGTACAAAGTATTCACTTCTAAGAACTAACAATCTTCTCTCAAAATAGAGTTCACGTAATATCGTCTCTCGCTCTCTATCATGTCATCAATAGTTTCTCAATCCGAAACATCTCTCAGATACATCTCTCAGATCATATAAATCAGATATCCCAATTAGCAGAGTCTCTCTCTGTTCATATAACACAGTCAGGGTCTCTCTCTCAGTGTTCATATGATACAATCAGGGTCTCTCTTGATAATGTCCATCATCAAATCCAGAGTTTCATCCAACTGTTCAGGGGACTGGGGCGAGGCAGGGGGCAGGAATTCCGTTCCACACACAGCTAATGCCTCCCGATCCCTGGCTCTTCTGTTCTTGAACCAGCTGTTCACCTGATGATATGTCATCTTGCATCTGACACTCAGCATCATCTTCTCACCAGGAGAAGGGTACTCGTTGATTCCGTAGAATACCTTCAGGAAATCCTTTGAGTACCTATGATCCTCTATGTCAAGTTGGGGCGACGTGATGGCGGTAGGGAAGGGGAACTGTCGCTTGATCCGGGTTCTATCTGCTGGAGCTAGACCTCGTCCAAGTCGAGCTGCTTCTCTCGTGTAGTGTCCTCTGAGCCAGAGGGTTTGTAGCCATCGGTGGTTTGTGACTGAGAAAGAGAAGTTCAGCTCTTATTGCTTGTAGAGAAGTATGGCAAGAAGGGATGAGTTTGTAAATAGGTAGCTCAGGGTGCTCTTCTCTTTGTCACTCCTCACACTGCCCTTCCGTCTCATGATCTTGTTCTGGAGATTCTCTAGGTAGCCCGGGCAGTACTTTGGGGTCGGGTAGGGCTCGTGGAGTGGGTAGGAGGGGTCCACGGGGGAGACGGGCAGGTCCTGTAGCTCCCGGGGTAGACGGTTAGGAGTGGAGGTTGGGTGGTAGGTGATGTTGCAGAGAGGAACATTATCAGGGGTCCGGGGAGGTGATCCGTAGTAAGCGCTGTCGTCTGATGAATTGCTACTGCTGCTGATATTGTACGGTGAGGAAGAGAGGTTAACATTGTTAACACTGTAGGAAGGAGGAGATGAGGAGAGGGTGTTAACATTGTTCCTGCTGTTAACATTGCTGCTGCTTATGGAGTCAGGAGAGGAGGAAGAACAGGTCACATCATCTGCAGTGCAGTGTGAGTGTGTTCAATATCTATCTACAACTAGTAGTAGGAAGATTGATACTGGTGAAAGAGTTATTGTGTGCCAAAATCAGAGCTACTGCCCTCCTTCTCAATAGCAAGTAGACGTTCTGCGTGATGAGTGTGTGGGAACAATGTCTAGCAGTTAGGATTAAATGTAGGTATCTCTCTCTCGATATGTCTGTCTGTCTCTCTCACTCTCTCCCCCCCCCCTCAAAAGGTACTTTCTGTCCAGTAATTTCTGAAACGTTATGGGGGGTTCAAGAAGGGTAACCTTATATCCTAGATTTATGACCTCATTTTGACAATATTATAGATCTAAGATCTCTGTTAGAGCCCCACCCCCTCCATTTCTCTACAGGTGCTGAGGACAGTTACCAGGGACTACCTGAATTTTGAGGATGAAGTTATGGGAATTGAAGTTCTTAAAGTCATGACAAGTATGGAATAAAGCCCTTAGCCCCCTCCCCTGTTTCCCCCTCCTCCCCTGTCTTCATTCTACCTCTTATAGATCTTTGTTTTCTGGATCTATCTTCCACTTTTACTGACAACTTCCTGCCCCCTTATAATGACACCCCTGTCCCAGCTTATGACACCCCTTCTAGAACATACATTTCCGTTTCAGATATATTCCAGAAACTCTCTGTAGAGCCCAGTCAGAGACTCTGGCTGATAGCGTGTGATGTTCCCCATAGTCTAGTTCTGCTTCTCTGTGCACGGGATTTAAGTGTTCTAAATTGTGCACTCTACGCTCTTATTGATCTCGCTCGAAGGTAGGCGTTCTCTCGTAATGTTACCGGGGGTGAAACAGGGTCCCAACAGGGTCAAACAAGGCAAGTAGTTACAGGAAGAGGGTCGGTAATTAATGTGACATATCCCGCATCTAGTGACCAAGCCCGTGTTATGATAGGAGAGATGAACTGTGTTGAAACTTTACTTCACATCCTTCAGGACTATACTAACATCACCACAAGACAGTAAGTTGCCATCTCTGATATTCAAGTTCATTTCCCGTCCCAATATCTCCCGTCCCAATTCATGGCCCCTCTTATAGTAATAGAGACAGGGAGAGTTGTTGGTGGCATGTCAGTAGCGCGCGGTTCGCCCTATGTAATGTACTCGGCGCGCACGGGCCTGCAGCTCCAGTGTGCTCCCCCTCTGATCATGTAGCATGCAGTGTTACATGTGACGTCACAGTGTTACGTCATCAGGTTGTCGTCAGAGCTCCTTCGACAGCTGTGCTCCCTGGATAACGTTAAGGAACAGGTGAAAGTATTTGATGGGATCCCGCTGTGTCTGAGTGTTCTACATGAGGAGGATCTGACACTACTTTTTAATGTTGTGAGTTATACAATGTTGTGAATTATACATTTTGCAATACTGTGAATTCATCATATTGTAATTAGGATGCGAATAAATTGTCACCACCCGTGATTAGCCCCAGTGCCCTAACAGGGTTCAAGCCGATGGCAACCGCTCTAATAAAATCACCCTGTTATTCAGGTATCGATAGTGGAGAGACTGAGCAGTGATAATGACAGTAGTAGTGATATCAGGGAGCTGGGTGGAATACCCCTTCTAATTAACATTATCCAGTAAGACGCACATGATTCATCATGGTAAAAAAATAACAGTACAAAGTATTCACTTCTAAGAACTAACAATCTTCTCTCAAAATAGAGTTCACGTAATATCGTCTCTCGCTCTCTATCATGTCATCAATAGTTTCTCAATCCGAAACATCTCTCAGATACATCTCTCAGATCATATAAATCAGATATCCCAATTAGCAGAGTCTCTCTCTGTTCATATAACACAGTCAGGGTCTCTCTCTCAGTGTTCATATGATACAATCAGGGTCTCTCTTGATAATGTCCATCATCAAATCCAGAGTTTCATCCAACTGTTCAGGGGACTGGGGCGAGGCAGGGGGCAGGAATTCCGTTCCACACACAGCTAATGCCTCCCGATCCCTGGCTCTTCTGTTCTTGAACCAGCTGTTCACCTGATGATATGTCATCTTGCATCTGACACTCAGCATCATCTTCTCACCAGGAGAAGGGTACTCGTTGATTCCGTAGAATACCTTCAGGAAATCCTTTGAGTACCTATGATCCTCTATGTCAAGTTGGGGCGACGTGATGGCGGTAGGGAAGGGGAACTGTCGCTTGATCCGGGTTCTATCTGCTGGAGCTAGACCTCGTCCAAGTCGAGCTGCTTCTCTCGTGTAGTGTCCTCTGAGCCAGAGGGTTTGTAGCCATCGGTGGTTTGTGACTGAGAAAGAGAAGTTCTCGAGAATAACGAACATCTCTTCATACCGTTCTTCCCTACTCAAACATTTGAGGTAGCTGAGAGTGCTCTTTTCCTTGTCACTCCGCACACTACCCTTCCGTCTCATGATCTTGTTCTGGAGATTCTCTAGGTAGCCCGGGCAGTACTTTGGGGTCGGGTAGGGCTCGTGGAGTGGGTAGGAGGGGTCCACGGGGGAGACGGGCAGGTCTTGTAGGTCCCGGGGTAGACGGTTAGGAGTGGAGGTTGGGTGGTAGGTGATGTTGCAGCGAGGAACATTGTCAGGGGTCCGGGGCGGTGAACCGTAGTAAGCGCTGTCATCTGATGAACTGCTACTGCTGCTAACATTGTAGGGTGAGGAAGAGAGGGCGCTGTTAACATTGTTAGCACGGTAGGAGGGAGGAGATGAGGAGAGGGTGTTAACATTGTTCCTGCTGTTAACATTGCTGCTGCTTATGGAGTCAGGAGAGGAGGAAGAACAGGTCACATCATCGTCAACGACAACAACGGCAGCTGCGTCACTGAGCAGAGGGATGTACTGGGTGGAGGACAATTCAAACATATCGTAACGGTGACGATGTGATGACGAAATACCCCATTTATACCTGTGGTGCACGTCCCCCTGTCTGTAGTAGTGCTTGTCGTGTCGGATGTCCCCCTACTCCCATATAGACCGGATACCAGTTTAGGGTGATGTGGTCTCTTTCCAGTCTAGTCACGTGATAGGATCACGTCTATTCACGTGAGATGATTGTCTAGTCACGTGATTGGAACTTGTATTAACTTCCAATCACCTGATCACATCACAATGCAACTCAACCAATCATAACTCCCGATTCCAATCACGTGTTACTAATTACCTAATTACGTCATCATCATCTCCCCTCCACACATGATACCCGATCCCCCTGTTTAATTCCTTGTTCAATTCCCGATCTCCACTACCAGGGATCAAGTGAACAAAACGAGCACCCTGTCAGCAGCTGGTGGGGGTGATCTGTTACTGCCAGAAGAGGGGGAGGAACGGGCATCCCCAATCACTGATAGGGGCGAACAGAGGTCATCAGGGAGACAGGAGTCAATTAAACTGCAGACAGGTAATTAGTGGGAGTTTGGGAGTGTTCAATCCTCCATCAGTTGCTTAGCAACGTCAACTACAGTGGGTGCAATGTCAATGTTGAGGACAATCCCGACCTTACTGGATCCCTTGGGGAAGAGGGGTCCTGATACGAACATGGGTACCCGTATTGTCACCTCGTACGGCTGTCTCTTGTCCATAAACATGCCAAACTCTCCAAAGAGAAACCTAGGAGGGGGAGAATAGTTGTTACTTAACTGGGATGTGGGGAGTTGTGAGATTGTTACCTTAACTAGGAGAGAGCATTGTCTCTTACTAACCCGTTATCTGATGTAAACACGATGGTTGTATTGGCCTGGTTGACCGATTTAAGGATCCTCAGGAATCCCTTATCAATCGTTTGAAGGGACGAAAGTCGTCTCTGCCAGCCCTGTGTGTTGTACAGTTCCCCATATTTTGTCATCGGCTCCCTGGACCTTGTGTACCAATGTTTAGCTGCAGGGGATGGACGGGTGAGAAATATTAAGCTGGGGGAGGGGGTAAGAGGTAATTGTAGTGGGAAACAAGAGGGGATAGGGTGAGAGAGATGGAAAGAATGGAAGGCCAAGGAAAGAAAGAAGGATTTGGAAGGAATATTCAATTTATGATTTATCCCTATCAAGGCAAATGACAATAAGTTATGGCCGCCCGCCATGAAATACCTGTCATAATCTTAATCAATATGACAGATAGGTAATATATTAAAAGTTCAGTGCTTCGTGGGTTTTGCAAAATCTATATTTTTTATCGTACAGTCTCTGACAGAGCAGCAATATCAGATCGGGAATACAGCACGGTGGCAGACAGTTAGATCGCGATATGACACAAAATAAACAGATATTAACTATAAAATTAACGCTTACTGTCATCGCCTGTCTTGTTGTAAGTAGGGTACTTCGTTGGAGTACTATCCTTGAACTGGTTTTGATGCTCGGGAGCTGCATCGAACGGCTCGTGAGCGGTGGGGAAACTGAGATATGCAAACCAAGGATCTTTTGTCTCCGTCATGAACTTGATGCCTGCCTGGAGGATCAGCTCTGGAAGATAGTCATTCTGGTAGTTATCTCCGTGTTTCTCCTCTTTACCATTCCTATATGGGGCGTGTTAGCATCTGTCAAACATGATCAAACATGATGTGATATCAGGAAGTTCAACGATGGATATTATACCCATGACACTATGGTAAAACTATCGTAAATGGTGGTTCAATTCCTGTAAATTAGAGCCCGACTGCGGATACCTGTTGAGGGTGTAGTTGTAGTAGACACTGTTCCCCTTCAACCCCATCCATTCATCCCAACCGGGTGGAACTTC
>AVPN01000587.1:19426-31318 GCA_000695325.1 Pleurobrachia bachei
AGAGAGAGAGAGAGAGAGAGAGAGAGAGAGAGAGAGAGAGAGAGAGAGAGAGAGAGAGAGAGAGAGAGAGGGAGAGGGAGAGGGAGAGAGAGAAAGAGAGAGAGAGAGATATAGTGATCAGAGAGAGAAATAGAACTTGTACAGACAGGTATTGCTCTTGACTCTCCTGATCAAAGATTACGTAACGAGGAGTAATGGAATAACGCTTTACGCTTTGATGATATCTTTCAACTTCGATATAATTTAGAGATATAGTAAAGAACAAGAGAGATATTAGAAGGTGTATACATAGAGAATTCTAAATGATATTGACGTGCGTTATGGCGTCACCATTATGTCACCTCACCTACCCAGATCTATTGAAGCAGGTAGAACGGGTTACTTGAGATATAATAGGGTATCGGGGAAGAAGGATATATTCATTAGGGATGATGAAATCAAGAGGTAGGTAGAGAAGGGTAGCTTAGGTAATAACATGGTGGTAGGGGTATAAAAACACTGAACACACACACACTGTATTACTGAAAGGTCATGTGGAATTTGAAAATCATTGGTCACACAAAACATTTAACAAATCATTTCCACTCTCTGCTGCTTATAACTTATCACACACACACACTGATACACAACAAATATATAGTTCCTTTTTATTTACTATGTTAAAAGTGTCATTTTCTTTCTTTCATGCATAAAAAACTTTTCAAATAAATCACTATTCCACCATTATATCTCTGTGTCGAGGTCATGACGTGGACTACTACTCAGCAGTTTTGTGAAGTTCAGAGGACTGTATTTTCATGTTGGTTGATGCAGATTTCAGGTAGATGTTAGTCAGAGAGTTGCTGAGAAAGAGAGATGACGCTTCCTCCTCTTCCTCCCCATCTTCTGTGTCTGTGTGTTGAGGGGATGTGAGTGGTAGACGGGTTGGTGGTTCTGCCGGGAGAGGGAGTGAGAGTGACGACGAGACTATTACCTTGTGCTTGAGCCCTCGGGGTTTCTTACTCTCAGGCAGGTGCTGGTCCTCTGAGGACTCATCAGAGTGGACTCTCTTCTTATCCCTGGGTGGTTGGACAGGGGACTGAGCATCACCGGGGGAGACAGAGGGAGAGGGAGGGCAGGTAGTAGAATGGCAATGTGTCACTTGTTGTTCCACTTTTATCTTGATGTCTGAGGTTGATGAGACCTCATTATAAGAGATAGCAGGACTACCATGTACCTCCTCCAATATAACCTCACTAGCACACTGCCCTTTAGACGGTTCAGGTTTAGTGTCCTCACCCACATGATCAGTATCCTCCTCTTTTTGTTCAACTTCCTCTATCACCAACCCTTCCTCCTCCTCCTCCCCCTCCCCTTCCTCTTCTACTTGTTGACCCCTTTCCTCTTCTTCTTCTTCTTCCTCTTGACATTCCTCATCTTCCTCCTCAGATACCTTCCTGCTTCTCCGGCTGCTCTTTCTGCTACTTTTCTTCAAGAGTCCCTGTCGAGATCACTTGGAGAAGGGTCTGAATCCCAATATCTACACAGCAAACTTAACCCTCTTCTTTCTTCCAGGAGTCTTCTTCATAACGAATCCCTCTATCTCTCCCTTCTCACAGTCACCCACATATCTATACTCATCGGCATCTTCCCCAGCGGGTATCCAGTTGGGGTAGTACTTGGTGAAGGTATCCAGAGGTTTAGGACCCTCCTCTCCTTCCTCTTCTTCTAGAGGATCCTTCTGTAGAGCCTTCTTCTTCTTCTTCTTGGGGGAGAGCAACATACCAGACTGTTTCTGGGGGGACTCTGCTGTGCTCTGTCGACGGTTCAACACAGTGGGTGCGACGACAGGTGACCAGATCAGGGCTGACTTGTTGATAATGTGATAGCCAGGTCTCTCTTGTTTAGCTAGTAGCTCTGATACCATATCTTTATCTAGTGTCACTTTAAATTCGGCACCTGTGAAGTCCAGGACATTCAAATCGTATAGTGTCAACACAATATCCTCAGATAATATCCCTGTATCACGGGATATCTGAGGTATTGATATGTGATCCAGCCCAGATTTAGCGATGTGACCCAGCACCTGTGCCCGCCAGAATGACCGATAACTGATAAGACCCAGATCTGATAATGGTTTCTCCGGTGTTCCAGGTTTACCTTCTAACTGGGAGAGAAGGTAACTAAACTCTATCAGTAACTTTCCATACCCCTTCCTCTGCGAGTTAGGCAGTGTCATTATACAGGATAGATTGTAGTTTTGTAGACAAGATTTCTCTTTACTGAAGTAACCCACAACGTGACTACCATGTTCATCGTTCCTTGTCAGCACATAGAACAAAAAGGGTTCAACATCAAAATACAATGTCTTGTGATCTAGAAACATTTTAGCAAGGAGACACAAGTTCCGACAGTATAGTTTGTTCTGTGCCCCATCTGCCTCAAACAGGGATATGTCCTTGTGTCTGTATATCTCATTAGCAGGGGGTTGTTTGAGGGAACATTTGGACTGGTGACGATCCCACGCTTCCTTGCTTTTCATAAACTGAAGACAAAACTCACAAAAGAACAATTTGTGTAGCCGGGAGTATTCAAAAGGAAGTGGAGAGCTGTACCATGTCTCTATCTCATATTCCCCAAAATCGATTACTTTTGGGAATCGTTCACCAGTTGTTTCCGCAGGAGATATCTTAAGGGCTTTCCGACATTTCTCACTGATCTTATCGAATAGTTTCCTATCGTCTTCAGATACCTCTGGATGTTTACTATTACCGGGGGAGGACTGACCAGGGGCAAACGCTTCACTGTCTGTACAACTATCACTTGATTGCTTTTTCCGCCTTCTTCTACTCCCTTTCTCAACCTCTCTTACGGGAGTGTCTTCGTTCTTCTTACATTTTCTTGCAGACTTCTTTCCAGCAGTTGACGGTGTAGCTGGAGTGGCAACAGGGGTCGAGACTGGGGTAGCTACAGTCTTCCTCCTCTTCCCTCTCGCACTGCCCTTCACTCCCCCTCCTCCCTGGTCCTCGGTATGTCTAGTACACAGACAACACGCCCAGAACCCACTAGGCATATCCTCCATAGGTGGTTGGAGACATCCCTTATGGAACCCCTTATCACAGGAATCACAGAACAAGAGATCCTCCGCCTCCCCGCTGTGTTTACAGAAGGAACACACTTTACATTCTATACACTGCCATCTCTCACACAGGACTTGTCGAGTTAGTTCCTTACTGAACTTGAGGCAGGAGGGGTGGCCACTGTTTCCACAGTCTACACAACTCAGCAGCAATTCAGTCTGCTTCTCTTTGTTACACTCGCTGGTACCAAGACAAAACCCGCAGACAGGGGAGGGTTCTACACCTTCACTCATGTATAACATGTTGTCCTTCTGTCGCAACTCCTCCAGCTTCCCTGTTACCACTTTGACAAAGGCTCCTTTGCGGGTGAATAACCCCTCTGTTACTCCATGTGCTACAGCTACTTTTAATTGTGGGGTAATGTCTGCTCTGGAGAGATCTAAAGCGTGAGTTGTTCTGATATGTTCCTCAACAGAACTGATCTTGGAACCGTTACTGTTAGCCAAGGATTCTATCGCAGTAGCTACTAGTAACCTCAAATCAGCGCTATGTCGACGAGATGATTGGTGGGTTGGAAAGTCTGCATCCCGGTATGATTCCTTTCCCTTGATCCCGACAAACTTCTTGACCTTTCCGCAGTTGACAGCAAGTTCTAACTGATGTGTGACCTCGGCCTCCGCTATTCCATAATACTGATTCATATAAAACACAATCCTTTCGATGCTGGCCCTCTGCTTGTTGCTTTTCATCTTGTTGCAAATGGTGACAATCCGCAGAAGGAATTTTGGATCTGGAATGGACTTTTTCGGAGAGACCATTTTCTAGGAAAAGTGAACTTGTTAATATATCTGGAAACTTTAATAATCAAGTTGTACTTATTACTTCAACAGAGCTCAAAAGACTAAGGCAACGGAACACGGAGGTGGGGAAGCTGCACGAAACTGTCGAAAACGGAAAACTGAAAAGCGGAACACAAAAATTCCGGAACAAAATCTGAAAACTTTTTGTGTTGAGATTTTTTCCGCGCGGCGCCTTTTAGGACAATGCGCGGCACAAATTCTATATTTGCGCGTTAATTTTTGGCTTCATGCGCGGCTCAATATAGACCTACGAATAAACAACCTTCGTAACAAGTCGCGTTGGATGAAATCAACAAGGTAGCAGCAAGGGTCACATTTTCAGTCAGATCTTTTTTCTATCTCATTTCGTGTCCTTTGATAAAATACACTAGAAATATGGTGGCCCAAGTAGCTCAAGGAGAGGTGGCGTGTGTCAATGGAACCATCCCTGGCCCTATCGTGATCCTCCCTGTCAGGGCTATCACCTCGTAAGTAGACAAACTGTGGCAATACAAGACTCCAAGTACAACTACATAAGACAATATCAAGTTACAACTAACATCTAATAATTTACATCGAAGTATATTTGGGTTGGTATGGACTATTGGGCTTGACAAATGACCGAATAATTGTACACACAGTCACCTAATAAAATAAATGGCCGATGAGTTGGATAGTTATATACTAAAACCAATAATTAAAGACGAAAACATAAGATTACTCATGGAATGTTCGATATTAGTTACAGTTTTATTTTGTTGAACTCTTATCTGTATGTATTTAGTTGAGGCAATCTCTGGTGACCACAGATGTTATGAATAATACAAATGGTTTCTAACCACATGCACAAAGTATTGATTACAGAATACAGACCATGCTATTGAATTCTATAGGTAATAGAGCTCAATACCATTGCGGTCAGAGAACTGTCTGCATTTAGTTCTGGCTACTTCATAAAATCGGTTGGAGATTTGAGCAGCAGTTTGGAGTTTACTTTTAGAATGGAGAGGTATAGGACAAAGGAGTGTGTGATGTATGTGATGGTGGTCGTGCTAATGCTATTGTTGGCCAAGAGGCAGGCAATTTCTTTTCAAATGAGCGACATTGGAAAATACCTGTTTTCAGACGACAGTCATCATGGTAAAGTTGCTCCTCAGATCTTACCATCAGAGATCTAGAAGGGAGAATGAGATCTACTAAAATAGTAGTTCAATTCAAGGTCGGGGATACCGATAAGGAGGGGGATAGTTAGAGTAATCGTATATGTCATTGTGTCATATTCTCCTGAATAGGATTGCTTTTGTTTATTAATTCGTCCCTCCAAGTCATGTGATCACTCTCTCTCTCTGTCTCTACTCTCTTTCCTTCTAAGTTACTCGTTAGCTAAATAAGCGGTCATAATGCTAAACTTCCTCTGCTAGATGCTGCGATATAATTTCGCAGTGCTTTAATTTGACCTCTCTTTTCCGGGTCTCTTCTTTCTATCTCTGGAAAGGGAGGCAGCTATTCTCGGCTAATGGTATATCGAGCAGCTGCAGGAGGTTCTCTTCCGAAGGATAATATCGTCTGCAGAACCCATTGTTTCAGTATTGTTACAACAACATCCTCCTGGTAAGAGATATCTCGCAGACCTTCCCTCTCTCATGCTGCTGCACTTTCTAAGTATCCTAATAATAAACAGTAGCCTAGATGTATTATATTATTACAGTCTGCAGCAACTTAGTAGTAATGGTTCATTCGAGCCCTTGCCCGGGATTAAAAAGGAAAGAGAGAGCTGGATACCACATCGGGGCGTGTAGACTATAAATGTGCGATTCCTACATGACATCACCATATAATGATCGAACATAGCTCTCACATCATTCTCAGGGACAGCTCTAGTGAACCTCTTCCCAGACTTAGGGTTATAGATAACAGCAAATTTAACCCTCTTCTTTCTTCCAGGTGTCTTCTTCATAACGAACCCCTCTATCTCTCCCTTCTCACAGTCACCCACATATCTATACTCATCGGCATCTTCCCCAGCGGGTATCCAGTTGGGGTAGTACTTGGTGAAGGTATCCAGAGGTTTAGGACCCTCCTCCCCTTCCTCTTCTTCAAGAGGATCCTTCTGTAGAGCCTTCTTCTTCTTCTTCTTGGGAGAGAGCAACATACCAGACTGTTTCTGGGGGGACTCTGTTGTGCTCTGTCGGCGGTTCAGCACAGTGGGGGCGACGACAGGTGACCAAATCAGGGCTGACTTGTTGATAATGTGATAGCCAGGTCTCTCTTGTTTAGCAAGTAGCTCTGATACCATATCTTTATCTAGTGTCACTTTAAAATCGGCACCTGTGAAGTCCAGGACATTCAAATCGTAGAGTGTCAACACAATATCCTCAGAAAGTATCCCTGTATCACGAGATATCTGAGGTATTGATATGTGATCCAGTCCTGACTTAGCGATGTGACCCAGCACCTGTGCTCGCCAGAATGACCGATAACTGATGAGACCCAGATCTGATAAAGGTTTCTCCGGTGTTCCAGGTTTCCCTTCTAACTGGGAGAGAAGGTAACTAAACTCTATCAGTAACTTTCCATACCCCTTCCTCTGCGAGTTAGGCAGTGTCATTATACAGGATAGATTGTAGTTTTGTAGACAAGATTTCTCTTTACTGAAGTAACCCACAACGTGACTACCATGTTCATCGTTCCTTGTCAGCACATAGAACAAAAAGGGTTCAACATCAAAATATAGTGTCTTGTGATCTAGAAACATTTTAGCAAGAAGACACAAGTTCCGACAGTACAGTTTGTTCTGTGCCCCATCCGCCTCGAACAGAGATATGTCTTTGTGTCTGTATATCTCATTAGCAGGGGGTTGTTTGAGGGAACATTTGGACTGGTGACGATCCCACGCTTCCTTGCTTTTCATAAACTGAAGACAAAACTCACAAAAGAACAATTTGTGTAGCCGGGAGTATTCAAAAGGAAGTGGGGAGCTGTACCATGTCTCTATCTCATATTCCCCAAAATCGATAACTTTTGGGAATCGTTCACCAGTTGTTTCAGCGGGAGATATCTTGAGGGCTTTACGACATTTCTCACTGATCTTATCGAATAGTTTCCTATCGTCTTCCGATACCTCTGGATGTTTACTATTACCGGGGGAGGACTGACCAGGGGCAAACGCTTCACTGTCTGTACAACTATCACTTGATTGCTTTTTCCGCCTTCTTCTACTCCCTTTCTCAACCTCTCTTACGGGAGTGTCTTCGTTCTTCTTACATTTTCTTGCAGACTTCTTTCCAGCAGTTGACGGTGTAGCTGGAGTGGCAACAGGGGTAGAGACAGGGGTAGCTACAGTCTTCCTCCTCTTTCCCCTCGCACTTCCCTTCACTCCCCCTCCTCCCTGGTCCTCAGTATGTCTAGTACACAGACAACACGCCCAGTACCCACTAGGCATCTCCTTCATAGGTGGTTGGAGACACCCCTTATGGAACCCTTTATCACAGGAATCACAGAACAAGAGATCCTCCGCCTCCCCGCTGTGTTTACAGAAGGAACACACTTTACATTCTATACACTGCCATCTCTCACACAGGACTTGTCGAGTTAGTTCCTTACTGAACTTGAGACAGGAGGGGTGTCCACTGTTCCCGCAGTCCACACAACTCAGCAGCAACTCAGTCTGCTTCTCTTTGTTGCACTCGCTGGTTCCAAGACAAAACCCACAGACAGGGGAGGGTTCAACACCCTCACTCATGTACAACATGTTGTCCTTCTGTCGCAATTCCTCCAGCTTCCCTGTTACCACTTTTACAAAGGCTCCTTTACGAGTGAACAACCCTTCTGTTACTCCATGTGCTACAGCTACTTTTAATTGTGGGGTGATGTCTGCTCTGGAGAGATCTAAAGCGTGGGTTGTCCTGATATGTTCCTCAACAGAACTGATCTTGGAACCGTTACTGTTGGCCAAGGATTCTATTGCAGTAGCTACCAGTAACCTCAAGTCAGCGCTATGTCGACGAGATGATTGGTGGGTTGGGAAGTCTGCATCCCGGTATGATTCCTTTCCCTTGATCCCAACGAACTTCTTGACCTTTCCGCAGTTGACAGCAAGTTCTAACTGATGAGTGACCTCTGCCTCTGCTATACCGTAATACTGATTCATATAAAACACAATCCTCTCAATGCTAGCTCTCTGCTTGTTGCTTTTCATCTTGTTGCAAATGGTGACAATCCGCAGAAGGAATTTTGGATCTGGAATGGACTTTTTCGGAGAGACCATTTTCTAAGAAAAGTGAATTTGTTAATATATCTGGAAACTTTAATAATCGAGTTGAATTTATTAATCAAATCAAATCAAATCAAATCAAATTTACACTTAATATCCCGCTTTTTGACATATATAGTAAAAAATGATAACGCTATAAAAACAAATTTATACGCTAGAGCACTCTTACTGCCTTCTAAAGCGGTGTACCAGAAAAGACCAAGAAAAAAGGTTAGAACCTAGTGATTACTGAGAGTAAAGTTTACTTCAACAGAGCTCAAAATACTCAAAAGAAGCAACGGATTACGGAGGTGGGGAGCTGCACGAAACTAACGAAAACGGTTGGCAAACGCTGCTAGCGATGGCCGATGGGATAAGGCAGCGCTTTTCAACGAAAACGGAAAACTAAAAAGCGGAACAGAAAAAGTCCGGAACAAAATTTGAAAACTTCTGAATTTTTTTGTGTTGAGATTTTTTCCGCGCGGTGCGTTATACGACAATGCGCGGCACAAATTTTTGATTTGCGCGTTAATTCATGGCTTCATGCGCGGCTCAGTATCGACCTACGAATAAATGACCTTTGTAACAAGTCGCGTTGGATGAAATCAACAAGGTAGCAGCATGGGTCACATTTTCAGTCAGATCTTTTTTTCTATCTCATTTCGTGTCCTTTGATAAAATACACTAGAAATATGGTGGCCCAAGTAGCTCAAGGAGAGGTGGCGTGTGTCAATGGAACAATTCCCGGCCCTATCGTGATCCTTCCTGTCAGGGCTATCACTTCGTAAGTAGACAAACTGTGGTAATACAAAACTCCAAGTACAACAACATAAGACAATATCAAGTTACAACTAACATCGAATAATTTACATCGAATTCTATATGATTGAAACAACCTTAATATTACTCTGAGTTCTGTCTGGGTCGGTATGGACAATTGAGTTTGAGAAATTACCGAATAATTGTACATATAGTCACTGCGCCTAATTAAATAAATGACCAATTATTTGGATAGTTATAGACTAAATGCCAATAGTTGAAGACGAATACACAAGATTATTTATGAAGTTTTCTGCATGAGTTGCAGTATTAATTTTATTGAACTCTGCACTGTATCTAGGCATTCAGTTGAGGCAATCTCTGGTGACCACAGATGTTATGAATAATACAAATGGTTTCTAACCACAAAGTATTGATTATAGACCATGCTATTGCATTCTATAGGTATTAGAGCTCAGATACCATTGCGGCCACAGACTTACAGATAAATATTTAGTTCTGACTACTTAAAATCTGTTGAAGATTTGAGTATCAATTTGGAGTTTACTTTTAGTACTAAGAGGAAGGACTAATGAGTGTGTTTGGTAACGAAGTTACCCCTCTGTTGAGCATTGCAAAAGTAAGCGTCTTAGCGTGCCCGCAATGTAGGGGGAACAAGGAGTGTGTGATGTATGTGATGGGGTCGTGCTAATGGTATTGTTGGCTTGGAGGCAGGCCATTTCTTTCAAATAATGTGCTGCATTGGAAAATACCTGTTTTCTGACGACAGAAATGGTTAAGTTGCTCCTCAGATCTTACCCTCGGAGTCAGAGATCTAGAAAGGGAGAATGAGATACTAAAATAGTAGTTCAATTCAAGGACGGGGGATAAAGAGGAGGATAGTTAGAGTAATCGTATATGTCATTGTGTCATATTCTCCTGAATAGGATTGCTTTTGTTTATTAATCCGTCCCTCAAAGTCATGTGATCACCCTCTCTCTATTTCTCTACGCTCTTTCCTTCTAAGTTACTCGTTAGCTGAATAAGCGGTCATAATGCTAATCTTCCTCTGCTAGATGCTGCGATATAATTTCGCAGTGCTTTAATTTGACCTCTCTTTTCCGGGTCTCTTCTTTCTATCTCTGGAAAGGGAGGCAGCTATTCTCGGCTAATGGTATATCGAGCAGCTGCAGGAGGTTCTCTTCCGAAGGATAATATCGTCTGCAGAACCCATTGTTTCAGTATTGTTACAACAACATCCTCCTGGTAAGAGATATCTCGCAGACCTTCCCTTGCTGCTGCACTTCCTTAGTATCCTAATAACAAATAGTAGCCTAGATTCTATTACAGTCTGCAGTAACTTAGTAGTAATGGTTCATTGGAGCTCTAGCCAGGGATTAAAAAGTAAAGAGAGAGCTGGAGGCCACATAGGGGCGTGTAGACTATAAATGTACGATTCCTACATGACATCACCATATAATGATCGAACATAGCTCTCACATCGGCTCTCTCTCCCGAGCTCTCTCACATCGGCTCTTGTTCCCCGGCTCTTTTTCTCTCACTCTGTCCCAGGGCTTGCAGTCTTCTCCTATGTTGCTCGACACATTTAGGCACATTCCTCTCACTACAGGGTCTTGTCTCTTGACGAATGCCGTTACGCTATAGAAATGGGTGAACTGTTTAGAAAGTTCTCTCATAGCAAGCACCATCCTCTCTCTCTCTCTCAGTGCATTTATATGCATCATTCATTCGCATCCCTTCCAGAGAATCCTAGAGAGAGGGAGAGAGAGAGAGAGAGAGAGAGAGAGAGAGAGAGAGAGGAGAGAGAGCTAGCGTTCACTTAGCAACCAGCTTTGGTGGCTGAAAGAGAAAAGAGTCAAGATGCTGTCATTTCTCATATTATATTTTATTGTTGAGCTGATGTTATAACTGTAGGATAAGAGTCTTAGAGAAATCTACTGAGATAAGTGCTGCTGGAGTTATTTTGTGGTTTTTAGCAGCACTGTTTTCTAAACTCTTGCATTTCGCGTGGAGTTAAATTGTAGCTCATTTCTCAAGTTAAAGCACAACGTTGTAGCCCAAAAGAACACCACTGAATTACTAGGCTCTGTCACAGGCCACCTAATAATAAATGTGTCGAACCTCAAAAGAGAGGATAGGGGGCTGGTACCGCGACCGCCGCTGGTAAATTACCCCTTTGTACCCCAATAAACTCTTTGTGTCTCCTGTTAGTGAAATATCCAACTCGCAGGCCCAAACTTTTGTTCTCTTTATAAAACATAATTGCATATATCGAGTCTTATAAAGACATTCGTCTACATCTTTTATTTCTTCTTTTCCTACCAACTCTACATTAATTATCTCATGCTATAAGTCTCTCCCTCCCCACTATAGGATCTTCATAGGAGGGCCGCTTCGTAACCTATGAGAGGAATTAATGTGCATATAGGATGACCTACTATAACCGCATACAGCAGACTCTCTCTAACCTTCCTCTCTATCTATCGAGCTCTGATAACCGTTCTTGTATCCTATATTTTGTCTTCTTTTGTCTCAATATCTTTGTTGGGTCCGTAACAATTACTCATAGGACTCTCGCTGATATTGTTTTATCCCACTCCCGGTATAGGATACAGATAGTTGTAGAATAAAGTTATAATAATATTAATAATAATAAGATATGTTTAGTTATCCCTAGAGTCTATGCTACAGCAGATATCCTAGGTTAAATCATCCCTTCTAGAAATAGCTTAGCCTTCTCACGCCACTTGTGAAGCGAGCTAGCGTATTTGTCTGAGATTCGTCACTTAATGCACTGAGCTGTCAAGCTATAAACTGACCACCATCCACCATAATTCTCATCATATCACAGATATATGCTTCCTGTATCTCTCTCTCTCTCTCTCTCTCTCTTTCTCTCTCTCTCTCTCTCTCTCTCTCTCTCTCTCCCTCTCTCTCTCTCTCTCTCTCTCTCTCTCTCTCT
>AVPN01000588.1:12542-38016 GCA_000695325.1 Pleurobrachia bachei
GCCCCCCCCCCCCACACACACACAGTTCTCTCTCCTTTTGTCTGTTGGATATTATTATATTCTGTAGAACTAGAACTCTATGTGATATATCAGGTTCATAAATATCATCCCTCTTGACTTGTTCATGTTCTAAACATTATACGAACAAATAACACCCTCTTGTTATTTTCTAGGTCCTTTCAATTTTGGAGAAAAAGGAAGACCTCGATTTCATCTTGGTGGACACACCAGGCCAGATAGAAGTGTTCACGTGGAGCGCCAGTGGTACTATCATCTCGGAGGCAATAGCACGAAGTTACCCGTGACAATAACGTATGCACTACCTGTGACAGGCCACATGATTAGGGCAGTGGTTCATGTCTAACATGATGTATGCGTGTAGTATCATGTACAAAACACGTCTCCCCCTCATTGTCGTTATGAACAAGGTAGGATAGAGAGAGAGATCCTTTGTTCATGTTTGCACTTCTCTAACTGATGAGGGTAGTACAACATTTTACCGACAAGTGAGCTGTTACAAGGTGTTGATACTCCTTATTCTTCTCTTCTCCTTATTCACTAATTGATAATTATTACTAATTATTCACTAATTCCATGCTCTCCTATGCCCAGATAGATGTTGTTGATAACAAGTTTGCTGTGGATTGGATGGCGGACTTTGAGACATTCCAAGAGGCCCTTGATGCACATCCCTCCTACTCGAGTAATCTTTCTCGGTCGATGAGCCTCGTTTTGGACGAGTTTTACCAGGTATTCACTTCCTGTCCCCTGTCCCAATTGACTTGCATGGGTGATACGACCCTCGAAGTGTGCGGGAGGGAGATAGAAAGAGAGAGAGAGAGATAGGTAGACAGAGGGAGAGCGATAGATATACAGATAGTGGTCACTTATCCCGTCATGTTATTATAGTTGGTCCCATCCGTTGTTGGGGATATAGCTATGATAACAAGATCACAAGTTTCATGCAGTGGTAATCTCCTGATTAAATAAATGAATAAGAGAATCTCGGTGATTCTCTTATTCATTTATTCATCTCATTCTCTCTCTCCTCTCTCCTACCCTCTCTCCTACCCTCTCTTCGTCACCTTTTACATTTCACATGTAATCTTTTATCTATGACCTGCCCCGTTTGTGTGTTCCATGATAATCGGTATACGGTACAAAACTCATTTCGGTCAATTCGGGTAACATGAACCGGTATATTTCCCGCTCCTTGTTCCTTCTTTCTCCTCCTACATTCCCCCTCCAATATATTAATTTTTGTCGCCCCTTGTCTACACCATCATGTCTTTCACCCCTCTCCAGTTCCACACACCATCTCCCTTGGTTACCCTTCTTAACCCTCCAATCCCCTTCCTTTTCTGCCTAGATAGTAGATACTCAGTATACTCATCCTTTCTACCTAGGCTAGACTCTCTACCTCTCACTGACTACCCTCACCTCCCTCTCAGGACCTCCGCTCAGTTGGGATATCAGCAGTCACAGGTAATGGATGTACTTCATTCTTCTCCGCTGTGAGTGGTGCAGTGAAGGAGTATTATGATGAGTACCTGCCCTATGACCTCCTTGACTCTAGTCGTTAGTCCTGTGCCTTTGTCCCTCTTTACCTGGAACAGATGAAAAAGTTAAAGGTACGCTTAATTATTATTTATTTATTTATTTATTTTTTAATGGGTTTTGTAGCTCTACGTGGTAACCTTTATTACCCCATCGGCTCAGCCAACTTCAATAAATCGATAATGGGGTATTTTTCTAGCTGCCAGTATCCCCTCTCCCCCCGGGACTTTAGTTTTATTCGGACTCCCTTGGGGTTGAAATTATATGGAATTATAAAAGTGATAAGTGATGGTTGTTTACATTGGAAGTTTCAGTTAGACAAGATCGCGACAAGATACGGCAATTCATTCTGATTTCTGATCTCCGGTAGAAATAATATCTCGGGTGATAATTATATGGGATAAATATAATAGATGACTCGCCCTTCATGTTCTCAAGAAATTTACGCTGCAATGGGAAGAAGGAAGAGAGTGAGAGAGCGAAGCTCTCTCTCTCTCTCTTAGAGAGAGAAATATCATCTAGATAGGAGAGGTCTACATGTACTGCGTCACAATGCCGGTTTCGACAAGGCGGTGTTCGGACCTCCCATAAAGAGGTTTTGCCAAAGTAGAACTCCTTCTTCTAGTGTATTATTCATCTACCCCTCATTCTTTCTTTCTCTCTCTCTCTCTCTCTCTCTCTCTCTCTCTCTCTCTCTACTCTTTACCGCGTCCACTGCACGGCTTCCTCTCATCAGGTTGATAGAGGTGAGGAGGTACCCCTCAGATCCCAGGACAACGAGTACTCATCCAACCTACCACCCTCCTTTTCCAACTACGAAGATCCTGAGGGGTCAGATGAGGGCGATGTAGAGGTAATATTTAGGAAGATATTTTGTGAAGTGGTAAACTCTATTATATCAAGACTTAACTATAAGTCTCTCTCTGTTCCTCACTCTTTCTATCTCTTTCCTGTGTTGTGGTTGTCGTCAACTGAACAATTGACCTAATCGTTCCAGCAGCAGCACTGTTTATATCCCACCCTCTCTTCTCAGGATGTACAGTACGAAGATAGTTCCATGGCAGAAGCATCATTCGACCGCTTCAGACTCACCTGACCGTGTCATATTTTAGTGTTTTATATTTTAATTTGAGTTTTTATTTATTTATTGAACCTGTTTTTAACACCAGATAAAGACTTTGTTATAGTGTCTAGCCTGCCTTCTTATTCTCCTATTCGTGGTTGTAAAATACCCCAGAGAGTTAATAGCCGATGGTTTTCTCAAGCCTTGTTCTTGCCCCACAAAACAGCCGTTCTCCCCAGCGGTTGTCCCTTGTTTCGTTCAAACCCCTTTTTCTCACCGTCTAAGGGCGAGTCGCGAGACAAGGCACCCTCCCCCGACTGACTGCCTAACTCTTACTAACAGATCTCAAACATTCCTGTATAGTTAGCACACAAGAGTTCATGTGAGAGTGGTATGCGAGTGGGCTGGCGAGACCAACATGCTAAGTGAGATAGAGAAAAACGGAATCCGCAGTCTCCTTGAGCAGT
Source organism: Pleurobrachia bachei (assembly GCA_000695325.1). Classification (NCBI taxonomy): domain Eukaryota; kingdom Metazoa; phylum Ctenophora; class Tentaculata; order Cydippida; family Pleurobrachiidae; genus Pleurobrachia; species Pleurobrachia bachei. The sequence goes on from AVPN01000588.1 coordinate 15,630, forward strand.
TATCACGCGAAGATCTCATCTCCCTCACCGATACCGTCACTAACCGGGCAGTCCAGGTTGAAAATTGTAAGGATGCGATTGAAGCCATCCTGAGTTTTACCCACAGCGTCAAAATCTTGCTGAGGCGGAAGAAGGTGCGAAGGGAGCATGTGTTTCAGTACCTGGCGGCCAATCAGGTGTTCGTCCCCTCAACCGCAGACAAGCAGCAGCTGATAAAGAAAGTTATGGAGCTGTGGGAGCTGAAAGCGAAGGAGCTAAAGACGGATGTGGATCAGTATGGTGATGCGTCAGTGTCCTCAACATCTCACGGCTTCCAGGGTGGGGGTGGAGCAGTTACCTCAATAGAACCTGCATCCTCCACGACATCCCCGGGCAACTCACCCTCGCCCACCCTCTACACAGACAACTACGGACAGAAGTACGCCCAGCAGTGGGCACCGTGGTTCTACGATCTGCTGAAGCAGTGCGGCCGGAACATGGTCACTCCCAGCCAGCCCCACGGAATGAGCGACTGGGGTGAGCACCACTTTTGGTCAGATGCCGTACTAAACATTCAGGTGACGACCCATAACGAGAACAGGGAGGAGGAGTATAAGGGAGCCATGGATGTGTCCAGGAGGTTGTTCAGTCTGGTGGTCCGAGAGTCCATCTACCTCCACCCCCACCTCGATCCCAACGGGATATCAGGCTCCAAGGAGGGGGACAAGGTGACTGTGGTGGCAAGTGGGACTGTCAACCGATACTCTAATTACGTGGGGTTGTTCCGGCAAGCGTTCAGTTTGGAACGAGATCCATCGTATAACAATAACTACCGGATAAGGTGCACTAATCTGGTGCTATGCAATACTGATTACCTACCTGCCCCTTACCAGACGTGACGATCATCAGTAGGGGAGAGTTTTTAGACGTGTCTGTATCTTGTTTGTAGAGAGTGAAATGAGACTGTTTTTTACCGAAATAATATGAGACGAGAGAGATAGAGAAGAGAGATATAATTCCCATGCATAATTTTCCATGTGTATGATTATAATACTGTCAACTTTGGTGGCCACTGGCCCCTGCTTGTCACCAGTAGACTTGTGTTCACTATGCTAAGTATCTCGAGCATAGAAGTCTCTAATATTGTTGGTGCCCAATACTTGATATAATTAGTAGCATTGGGAATTATGCATGTGGATTGTAGTCACACTGTCATACGGAGAACCCCCATACCCCAGTGTAATGTAATATATTGCTCCCGTAACAGATATCTGTCACATATTGGTGTACACCCCCAGGTGAAAGAAACAAACTTACCCAAGTTATGGGATTCTAGCAACATCAACATAGTCAACTGACACACGTGCTTTATAACAGAGTATAATTGTCAGTATATTTTGCGTGTTGTTGGATCTCAGAACTCTGTTGTTTTTTCTTCACGGGGTCGTACTGCACAGAGAAAGAGAGGTTATGTTTTGTTCCAAAGCTCTAGAATCGTATCGGTTGCTGTAGTTTTGTTGAAAGATTAAGCCACGGATATAATGTGGTGGGTGTTGGTGCCCCCTCCGTGTCGGGAGAGAGAGAGAGATAATGGGAGAGAGAGAAAGGGAGAGAAAGAGATAGAGAGAGAGAGATAATGGGAGAGTGAGTGAGAGAGTGAGCTGTGAGAGAGAGAGTCCACCTCCGGGCCGGGCCCTCAGGTCCAACAGGATCAGGGCCCGGGGGATTTAACCCTGCTCTCGCATGGGACCTTCCGGCCCCATGTGGGAGTGGTGCGTGAAGAGATATAGAGAGAAAGAGAGAGGGAGAGTGAGAACATAATAATATGATCTGACGACTTATAATGATGATAATTTCCCCCTGCGTGTGTGTTTTATTTTCTCCGTAAAGTTTTTACTTGTCATGATAAGATGCGTGTAGTGTGTGAGTTTGTTTTTGTCATGAAATGTTATAATTTATAACAAATCCAGCCATACCAATCATTGGTCATAGTGTACTGTGCTATAGTAATAGGGAGAGAGAGAGAAAGAGGAAGAAAGATGAAGAAAGAGAGGAAGGAGAAAGAGAGAGGGAAAGAGGGAAAGAGTGAGGGAGAGAGATAGGATTGCATTTTTTCAATAGCACATTGAGTCACAACCCCGTCATAATACACGTCATACTCGTGTTACATACGGGCCTCCACAGCACACGAGCCCTTAGAGAAAGAGAGAGATGATTGGAAAGTATTTTATCAAAAATATCCCGTGTTTTCCTGTCTTTCTCCCCCAATCCCATACCCCTGTCCCCCAGATGTTGCCATTTATCTCAAAACAACAAACATATCTAACCTCTCCATTTCTCTCTCTGTAGGCATGATCACATGCCCCAAACTCTAGGACCTGCATCTATTGCGGCGATAGCTCTTTCTGCTTACATATTTATAATAGCACTGGTGTTATTCATCAAGCGGCTCACTAAGGTAAACATAGTGGTAACCATGGTAATGGAATGAGTGGTAACCATAGTAACGACACGAACCGATACTCTAATTACGTGGGGTTGTTCCGGCAAGCGTTCAGTTTGGAGCGAGATCCATCGTATAACAATAACTACCGGATAAGGTGCACTAATCTGGTGCTATGCAATACTGATTACCTACCTGCCCCTTACCAGACGTGACGATCATCAGTAGGGGAGTGTTTTTAGACGTGTATCTTGTTTGTAGAGGAGAAATGAGACTGTTTTTTACCGAAATAATATGAGACGAGGGAGAGAGAGAAGAGATATATAATTCCCGTGCATAATTCCCCATGTGTATGATTATAATACTGTCAACTTTGGTGGTCCCTGCTTGCCAAGCACCATCCACTAGTAGACCTGTGTTCACTATGCTAAGTATCTCGACATAATATTGTTGGTGCCCAATTTATATAATTAGTATAGCATTGGGAATTATGCATGTGGATTGTAGTCACACACTGTCATACGGAGAGCCCCCATAACCAGTGTAATGTAATATATTGCTCCCGTAACAGATATCTGTCACATTGGTGTACACCCCCAGCTGTGAAAGAAACACACTTGTGTTATGGGATTCTAGCAACATCGCCAAATTCAACTGACAATTAACAGAGTATAATTTTCAGTAGTTTGCATGCTGCTGAATCCCAGAGCTCTGTGTTTTTCTTCATTGGGCCGTACTGCACAGAGAAAGAGGTTATGTTTTGTTCCAAAGCTCTAGAATCGTATCGGTTGCTGTAGTTTTGTTGAAAGATTAAGCCACGGATATAATGTGGTGGGTGTTGGTGCCCCCTCCGTGTCGGGAGAGAGAGAGAGAGAGATAATGGGAGAGAGAGAGAGAGAGAAAGAGAGAGAGAGAGAGAGAGAGAGAACCCACCTCTGCGCCGGGTCCTCAGATCCAACAGGATCTGGGCTCGGGGGATTTAACCCTGCTGACTGCTCCCGCATGGGACCTTACGGCCCCATATGGGAGTGGCGGGTGTAGTGGATAGAGAGGGAGAGTGAGAACATAATATGATCTGACGAGCTTATAATGATGATAATTTCCCCCTGCGTGTGTGTTTTATTTTCTCCGTAAAGTTTTTACTTGTCATGATAAGATGCGTGTAGTGTGTGAGTTTGTTTTTGTCATGAAATGTTATAATTTATAACAAATCCAGCCATACCAATCATTGGCCATAGTGTACTGTGCTATAGTAATATAGGGAGAGGGAGAGAGAGAAAGAGGAATGAGAGAGAGAGAGAGAGGGAGAGAGAGAGGGAGAGAGAGAGAGAGAGAGAGAGAGAGAGAGAGAGAGACTACGGACAGAAGTACGCCCAACAGTGGGCACCATGGTTCTACGATCTGCTGAAGCAGTGCGGCCGGAACATGGTCACACCCAGTCAGCCCCACGGAATGAGCGATTGGGGTGAGCACCATTTTTGGTCAGATGCCGTGCTGAACATTCAGGTGACGACCCATAACGAGAACAGGGAGGAGGAGTATAAGGGAGCCATGGATGTGTCCAGGAGGTTGTTCAGTCTGGTGGTCCGAGAGTCCATCTACCTTCACCCCCACCTCGATCCCAACGGGATATCAGGCTCCAAGGAGGGGGACAAGGTGACTGTGGTGGCAAGTGGGACTGTCAACCGATACTCTAATTACGTGGGGTTGTTCCGGCAAGCGTTCAGTTTGGAACGAGATCCATCGTATAACAATAACTACCGGATTAGGTGCACTAATCTGGTTCTATGCAACACTGATTACCTACCTGCCCCTTACCAGACGTGACGATCATCAGTAGGGGAGAGTTTTTAGACGTGTCTGTATCTTGTTTGTAGAGAGTGAAATGAGACTGTTTTTTACCGAAATAATATGAGACGAGAGAGATAGAGAAGAGAGATATAATTCCCATGCATAATTTTCCATGTGTATGATTATAATACTGTCAACTTTGGTGGCCACTGGCCCCTGCTTGTCACCAGTAGACTTGTGTTCACTATGCTAAGTATCTCGAGCATAGAAGTCTCTAATATTGTTGGTGCCCAATACTTGATATAATTAGTAGCATTGGGAATTATGCATGTGGATTGTAGTCACACTGTCATACGGAGAACCCCCATACCCCAGTGTAATGTAATATATTGCTCCCGTAACAGATATCTGTCACATATTGGTGTACACCCCCAGGTGAAAGAAACAAACTTACCCAAGTTATGGGATTCTAGCAACATCAACATAGTCAACTGACACACGTGCTTTATAACAGAGTATAATTGTCAGTATATTTTGCGTGTTGTTGGATCTCAGAACTCTGTTGTTTTTTCTTCACGGGGTCGTACTGCACAGAGAAAGTCTCCAATACAAAACAAGGTTTCGAGATCTTAGCATAGCCAACGACATCATTTGTTGAAAGATTAAGCCACGGATATAATGTGGTGGGTGTTGGTGCCCCCTCCGTGTCGGGAGAGAGAGAGAGATAATGGGAGAGAGAGAGAGATAATGGGAGAGAGAGAAAGGGAGAGAAAGAGATAGAGAGAGAGAGATAATGGGAGAGTGAGTGAGAGAGTGAGCTGTGAGAGAGAGAGTCCACCTCCGGGCCGGGCCCTCAGGTCCAACAGGATCAGGGCCCGGGGGATTTAACCCTGCTCTCGCATGGGACCTTCCGGCCCCATGTGGGAGTGGTGCGTGAAGAGATATAGAGAGAAAGAGAGAGGGAGAGTGAGAACATAATAATATGATCTGACGACTTATAATGATGATAATTTCCCCCTGCGTGTGTGTTTTATTTTCTCCGTAAAGTTTTTACTTGTCATGATAAGATGCGTGTAGTGTGTGAGTTTGTTTTTGTCATGAAATGTTATAATTTATAACAAATCCAGCCATACCAATCATTGGTCATAGTGTACTGTGCTATAGTAATAGGGAGAGAGAGAGAAAGAGGAAGAAAGATGAAGAAAGAGAGGAAGGAGAAAGAGAGAGGGAAAGAGGGAAAGAGTGAGGGAGAGAGATAGGATTGCATTTTTTCAATAGCACATTGAGTCACAACCCCGTCATAATACACGTCATACTCGTGTTACATACGGGCCTCCACAGCACACGAGCCCTTAGAGAAAGAGAGAGATGATTGGAAAGTATTTTATCAAAAATATCCCGTGTTTTCCTGTCTTTCTCCCCCAATCCCATACCCCTGTCCCCCAGATGTTGCCATTTATCTCAAAACAACAAACATATCTAACCTCTCCATTTCTCTCTCTGTAGGCATGATCACATGCCCCAAACTCTAGGACCTGCATCTATTGCGGCGATAGCTCTTTCTGCTTACATATTTATAATAGCACTGGTGTTATTCATCAAGCGGCTCACTAAGGTAAACATAGTGGTAACCATGGTAATGGAATGAGTGGTAACCATAGTAACGACACGTTTGGTAACCATGGTAACGACACGTTTAGTAACCATGGTAACGTCATTATTGGTGATATGATCTTTCTCTCTTTCTCTCAGAACGATTGTTGCGACAAAGGTTGTGGTAACTGTTGTTGTGCTACTGGTTATCACCCGATAGATAGCTGTCTACTTTGCCTTGCTGAGAGTTGTGACTGTAGGTGCCCCACCACACAGTCTTGTGCCGATACAGTTTGCCCCACTCACGCCCAGGTAACATATTATATAGGCAGTATATTTACTATTTAGTGTCTGTAAAATATGCTGATATGAGAATTATATGCTATGTAAATCTTGAGAATTGAGATAATGAGAAGATCAGGTACCTTGGACTTTGGATCAACAAATGACAGGGATGCTAAACTGTCCTTCAAACACGATTCCCATCCACCCCCACCTTGTAACCATAGACAACCTTTCCCAGACCCATAGCTCATCACCCAGTTTCCCTCTCCAGTGTAACGAGTGCTGTGTTGCCTGTCTTCCTGATACTGCCTGTGACGGAGACGTGACCTGTTGCTGCTTTGAAATCAGACTCGCAGGAGCTGCAACATGACCTTATCAACCCTACACAAACGGTAGGAATCAAATATTTAAGGGCTAGGAATTAATACAAATCAGTTTCGTATCGGAAGTTCTTCAAATGTATAATTGTGATCCACTATGGATCAAATCAATCCTGGTTAGATTCTGACCCATAGTTTGCCTTGTTCTACCCTGTTCCCAAATGTAAAGAAGGGTAACATAACAAACCGAAAATAACCAACTCCTCCTTATTAGACCCATAACACACCAACTCTTTCCTTCCAGGTATCCCTACCAGAAATACAGGGCCCCATCATGTTCATGCGCCATGGTATTTCACGTGTTCAGCATGGCTGTAATGCTAGTAATACCAGCAGTAGTAGCTTTCTATACCCGTAACTTTTGGGTCAATGAACTGAGTTATACTGAACAACCCGATGTGGTATTCAAATACAAGATGCTGGCTTTGATGGCTACAGGTAAATAGTGCTGGGTGTTTTAACACTTTCATGTTAGTTTTGTATCCGTGCTCTCTGATCTCTCTCTCTGGAATCTCTTTCTATCCCTACCCACCTCTGTTATTTCTCACCTCATCCCTCCCTCTCATTAGATGACGGAACGAAAGCTTGGAGCACCTATTCCTACTTCAACACCCTATCCCAAGATATCCTATCTGTCCCCTCGGTTGCCATGCAGGAGACTGATTCAAACTATGATGGGAAGACTGATACCCTGAATCTCACTCTCTCCTGGGCGGCCCTATCAACAGTCCGGTCTCAAGTCAAGAACCGCCAGAAGGTTATAAGGGACCCACTACACACGCTTGATGTCATGGAAACACCTCTCTTCATTCAGAAGGTACAGACCAGCTGTTCGACAGAACTATTAAAAATTCATCCATGTAGCTTAGGACGTAGGTCCCTTGCAATTATAGACCACACTAATAATTAAACTCGATTTGTAACCCTTTTCTGATCCTTGATTTGTTACTAAACCCTTTTTAACTCCTCTCAGACGGTATCAGACAAGTCAGTGGTAGTGTTTGGTGATTTGGCGTTAATCCAGAGATCTGCCCTACAACCACACTACCCCCACACAACCTATAACACATCCCTCATTTCTAAACCAAATCTACTAGAGGTAATATACAGGGTGTCCCACTACTGAGAAACAGTGGAATATAGTGTTCCATGATAATATATTTCACTGGGGGAGAGATGTAGTTGAAATATTTGCATGCCACATGTGTGTGTCTGTATCATCATATCTAATTCTTTTTCTGTCACTATCCGTCTCTCTGTCGACCTTCTCTGCCCCCATCTGTTTGAATCATCCCCAAACCGAAGAATTCACCCCGATATTTTCAGTCGTACGACCTGGCTGGAATTCTGGGTATGGTTTCTGGGAGGGACTTGGCTACTAAGATAACTGAACATTACTCCCTCGCCACCCCCTCCTCCTCCTTCTCCCTCTCAGTTATCCTGAACATCCCTACAGAGAATATCAGGTAATTGAAATAAATTGAGAAGTTATTCATTGAAACATGGTGTAAGTCATTGAAACATGATGTTTTTGAAGTTATTTTTAGAGGTGTTTGGTATTGGTGTTTGTCTGTTTGTCTCATGTCTGAGGTGTTTGTCAGTTTCCAGTTTTTTGCCGTCTTCACTTCAACATAATATATAGGTAGCTGCTATTTATAGAGAATGTAGCCTATCTGCTTAGCAATAGGCACCCCATGTTTTATTTTGTCATCACATCAACTATCAGCAGCTATCTTTCTCTCTCTCTCTTTCTCTCTCTCTCTCTCTCTCTCTCTCTCTCTCTCTCTCTCTCTCTCTCTCTCTCTATCTCTCTCTCTCTATCTTTCTCTCTTACTCCCCTAGAGTCCTCCCACCTTTCCTCTCTACCTCAGTAACACTCATAGTTAGTTCCCGTGGCAAAAGAACGTGTAACTTGTGTCAAAATATAGCGCCTTGATCAGCGATACACACATCAGTTCACAGAGGGTTTACTAACTAAAACTTCCCTAATTTCTTACCCATTTCTTATTCTAAAACTATCCTAATATTCACTTACCGAAACTACCCTGATTTCTCATTCTGAAACTACCCCTTGACTTCTCCCGGTCCCCATTACGACACATGTTTGATCTTGACGTGTCACACAAATAATATGTCCTAACATGACAGTGCTCTATTGAGATAATAACCATAACTACCACTAACTGATCATGCATGTGTGGTATGCCAACATTAATATGTGTGAGGCTTCTCTCTTTCTCTCTCTCTCTTCTCTCTCTCTCTCTCTCTCTCTCTCTCTCTCTCTCTCTCTCTATCTTGTGTACAGATAAATATCAAATGCTAACCCTCCTCGAAAGTGATCCACTCTTCATCGTGGCGACACTTTTCTGCCTCCTTTTCCTCTCTCTTCCTCCCCGTGTGTTTTAATTTCCTACAATCTCTCTCTCCCATTATATAATCTCTCCTTGTTGTGACCTCATCCCTCTCCTCTCAAGCTCCCCGCGGCACACAAGGGTAGCACTGACTTGGGGCAGCTCCCTAGGTACCAGCCTCTATTTGGCATCAACTATCAAATCAACTATCATATCTAAACTTCATTTCTATCCACTTCGTCTAGACGATAAAGCGTCATCTCCCCAAGATGTCTAGATCTATTGCCTGTTTGTCTTCTACATTATATCCAGCTTCCCTCCCCGATCCGTCTACTTTATCTCTCCTCCCTCCCTCTCCGGTTTGTCTACTTTCTCTCATCCCTCCCCCTCTGGACCCCGGTTTGTCTACTCTTCCAGGGACAATTGGAGTATATATAAAGTAATGTCCATGGTTGGTCCCAAGACGGAGGCTCTGAAGATTGCTTGGATTCAGTACCTGGCGCTTGCCTTTGTGACCTTCTACCTTATCCAGCGTGTCCGAGCCTTCGTCTTCGAGAATATGATAGTCACAACAGTCAGCAAATAGGGAATTGGAGGGGAGTGAGAGAGATAAAAGTATAAAGGGAGAGAGACACTTGTCAGAAGAGTATCAGATCTAACAGGCTCAGGAGACAAGGAAAGGAGTCGCGTGAGATGAGTGAGTGAGAGAGAGGGAAGGCGAGGGGAAAGAGAGAGTGAGAGACTGAAAGTCGGATAAGGGCCAAGCGCGTGTGAATATAAGAGAAGGTGAGAGGAAAGAGAGAGAGAGGACAATTATTTAGCGGTGAATATTATTCGCGTTTTATGTGTTTATGGGGGGTTACATAAAAATGTAACACAGGGCATCCTTTCGGACCAAGAAGAAAGAGGGGTGAGAGAGGAGGGGGTCAGTCTTGCTTCACTTGGGCACTTTCCCTCAGCTCCCTCTCTCTCTCTCTCTCTTTTTCTCTATATTTTCTCTCTTTCTATCTCTATCTCTCTTTCTCTATATCTCTCTCTTTCTATTTCTCTATCCGATAATCAGGAGCTGTAGACTACTTCTGCTGACAGACTAGCTGCAGTAGCTTGGGGAGAGATCTGTAATCAGTCAGTATTACAAGTCTAAACTGTAGACTGGGTCTATATCCTACTGAGCCTTGTTTATATCACTAGCCCATCCTCTCTTTTTTTTTCTTTGAGAGAGAGAGAGAGAGAGAGAGAGAGAGTCTCTCTCTCTCACCCCCTCTTTCTAATTCTCCCATTCACTATATTCCACTATCACACATAACTTACAACACGTTTCTTATATGCCTTCACTCTCCTTGAGACAGCGGGTCTGTTTTCAAGTGGGATATTATGTGTGTTTTAGAACATCCAGAGTTCAGAGAATCACAAAAGTACCAGAATCACAATATATATTTATTTTCCACAGTCAGTGTATAAAAAGTGTATATCACACGTGTTTATTAACTTATGACCCTATTTATTTAACCAACCAAAGTGTATTTATAAGTGTACATACTTTATATTATATGTAAACTATGATGTCTATTTTCTACAGAGATGGGGAGCAGATAAAGAAGGGGGAGATAGAGAAAGAAAGTAGAGAGAAAGGAGAGAGAAATAGAGAGATAGAGAAGGGATAGTAAAGTCAGTTAGGCGTGTCGAGTATTATAAGTCAAAGCAGCACAGCTCTCCTATTCATATTCATGCACACAATGGCCAATCATATGTCTCTTTATGCAGCCAGGGAAAGAAAGATAGAGAGATAGAGATAGAAGGAGGGAGAGAAAGATAGAAAGAGAGAGAGAGAATGATGCTAAATATGAGTAGTGAGATAGTTCAACTATCTCAGCGGCCGACTGAGCTACACTCTCATGGAACCGTGTACACGTGCGATCATCTAGCTCGAGATGTGGGAACATAGATCAGAATAATAAGGGGAGAACTCTCTCGAATTAGACATAATATATCTTGTAGAGTTGGATATGTTCTGTATAGACCCTGTGGGGAGAGACACGGTCGAGACATGAGTGGCAGAGTAGGACAGATTGGGTGCATTATTCGAGATGGAATAATAGATCATAACTATGAAAGGAAAGCATTATAACCCTCCATCCCTCTCTCTAGCATGACCTGATAATGCCCTGTCCTGATATAACCGATGTTACTAGCTACTTCCAGTTGGATAGGTGTGCCAAATGGGCAGCAGATTACACCTCCATAGCCCTACAGTTCCCCGACCAGCTCTTACCATACTCCATCAAGGTAATACAGACAGAGGGGATAGAGTGGTTTAGTAAGGCAGGCACACTGAGAGTAGGGACAGAATGGTTTATTAGGGCCGGTACGGCACAGAGAGTGGGTCAGAATGGTTTAGTATAGAACTCAGAGGAACGGTGCAAAGGGGGTTCTTTCCTTGATCGGTAATTCCTACTCAACAAAAGTTTCCAGAGTAGGTGGGTGGGGGCTTTTGCATAGACTACTACTAAAGTAGGGGAGTTGAATTGCCCCCTCCTTTCGCATGAGCAATACAAGGACCCTATTGCCCCCTCCCCTATCGTCAACTGTTGCTGTATTAGGGCCACTAATCACTCACTTGTCCCCTTTCTACCCCTCCCTTTCTACCCCTCCCACTCCTCCTCAGAACCCCTACTTACTCTTCGCCAGGACCAGACCTGTTATCCCCATTTCACCTTCTCCACACTCCCTAACCCTCCCTTCTCCTCAGGTTGCAGAATACCTATCAAATGGTGAGAGATCAGTACACGTGTTAGCAGATACGAACTATGGAGCGTGCTGTGTAGACGAAGTTGCCGCCCAACGACTCAGCACAACCGCTATAATCCACTTTGGACACTCCTGCGGATCACGGGTCCTATCTCTCCCAACCCTCTTTATAATCGGGCACCAGCCGCTAGATGTTGCTGATGTACTGAGTGGTTTCAAATCCTGCATATGTTCTGTATAGACCCTGTGGGGAGAGACACGGTCGAGACATGAGTGGCAGAGTAGGACAGATTGGGTGCATTATTCGAGATGGAATAATAGATCATAACTATGAAAGGAAAGCATTATAACCCTCCATCCCTCTCTCTAGCATGACCTGATAATGCCCTGTCCTGATATAACCGATGTTACTAGCTACTTCCAGTTGGATAGGTGTGCCAAATGGGCAGCAGATTACACCTCCATAGCCCTACAGTTCCCCGACCAGCTCTTACCATACTCCATCAAGGTAATACAGACAGAGGGGATAGAGTGGTTTAGTAAGGCAGGCACACTGAGAGTAGGGACAGAATGGTTTATTAGGGCCGGTACGGCACAGAGAGTGGGTCAGAATGGTTTAGTATAGAACTCAGAGGAACGGTGCAAAGGGGGTTCTTTCCTTGATCGGTAATTCCTACTCAACAAAAGTTTCCAGAGTAGGTGGGTGGGGGCTTTTGCATAGACTACTACTAAAGTAGGGGAGTTGAATTGCCCCCTCCTTTCGCATGAGCAATACAAGGACCCTATTGCCCCCTCCCCTATCGTCAACTGTTGCTGTATTAGGGCCACTAATCACTCACTTGTCCCCTTTCTACCCCTCCCTTTCTACCCCTCCCACTCCTCCTCAGAACCCCTACTTACTCTTCGCCAGGACCAGACCTGTTATCCCCATTTCACCTTCTCCACACTCCCTAACCCTCCCTTCTCCTCAGGTTGCAGAATACCTATCAAATGGTGAGAGATCAGTACACGTGTTAGCAGATACGAACTATGGAGCGTGCTGTGTAGACGAAGTTGCCGCCCAACGACTCAGCACAACCGCTATAATCCACTTTGGACACTCCTGCGGATCACGGGTCCTATCTCTCCCAACCCTCTTTATAATCGGGCACCAGCCGCTAGATGTTGCTGATGTACTGAGAGGTTTCAAATCCTGCTACCCCTCCTCGGCCAGTGTAACGGTTATTTTGGACACCCCGTACTACCACTGTAGAGCTGAGCTCCACAACAAACTCAGGACTATTTGCCCCGGGGCGGTGATACAGAGTAGGTCGGGAGAGCAAAACACCCCTAACAGCCCCTCTGTAGAGGAGGTGAGTTGTGAAGACGAGATTTTCTATGTCGGGGGAGAATCCCTTGCTCTGACAAACTGTATTCTAACTAATGGGTCCCGGAAAGTACACTCTTACAACCCCGAGACAGGGGAGACTCGCTTGGAATCTCGGAATGTCAACAAACTTCTGATCAAGAGATTCGCGAATATTGAGAAGATTAAGGACTGTGAAATTGTTGGAATCTTGGTTGGAACACTTGGTATCAAGCATTTTAGGGAGGTGATTGAACGAGTCAAAGGTGTGTGCAGAGCGGCCCAGAAAAAGTACTATGTCGTTAGTATCGGTAAACCAAATCCTGCAAAACTCGGTAATTTCCTTGAGATTGGTGTTTTTGTGATGGTCGGCTGCGCTGAGAACTCTCTTCTGGACTGTTCCGAGTTTTATCAGCCGATTGTCACGCCCTACGAGTTGGAGATAGCGTGTATTGACCGGCCCTGGGAGGTGGACTATATCAGTGACTGTTCCGCTCTAATTGCCGATCCTAACTGCCCTCTCCCACCCTCACAAGAGGAGGAGGAGGTGGATGGAAAGGAGTTGTCTGAGAAGTTCCATTCTCTTGATCTTGCTGTGAACTTCCTAAATGATCGAACATGGAGTGGTCTCCAGCAGCGGCTTGGCGAGGATGAACCAGCGGTGCTGAGAGAGGGACAGCGGGGAATTGCTGGTTTTTACGAGAACGAGGAGGTGTGTGATTCGAGAATGACCGGAGAGACAAAATAGAACTGGTGCTGCCGCAGATAGCTTGTCTAAATAAACCGCCGCCATTGCGAGCCCGCGCGGCAGCCTATCTGGACTGATGTGGGGAGAGTACATTTTTCGAAACTCTGTAGACCCCCTTGCGCGTTCTCAGCTCTGCCCCTAAAAAGTGGGCCACCGCCCTTTCTGGTCCCGGTGTTTTAATTAAGCTAATTTATTGAAAGTGGGTGTGTCATATATGGGATTTTCATTTATTTATTATCCGGGCAAATCCGATACTTCTATCTAAGTACCATTAAGCGAGTAGCAGTAATCGATATAGACAAGATCACAAAATTACACAAGTTTTCGTTCGACCGTATCCAACGATCAGCGAGATCATTTTCTCGTTACTTGTCGTTTGCCCGGTAATCAAAGCATTTACAGCTCTCTACTTGTATCCCTCTCTTGTGCCGTCTGGTATATTACTGCTACTCGCCCAGCTGTCTCCGCCAAACAATCACTAAACAAAAGATATAATAAAGCATGAAAATAATATATGTTTAAATATACTCATATCACACAATTACTATGTACAAAGTCTCTCTTTCTCTCTGTGTTTGAGAGGGATCTATCACGTGACCGCTACAGCCATCCACTCTCTTGGTTTTTTCATTGGTTGGACCATCTCGCTCTTGTTCTTCACGGGGTTAAACTTTTCCACTGTATTCACGATCCCTTTACCGTCATTTTGGACACTCCTGCGGATCACGGGTCCTATCTCTCCCAACCCTCTTTATATTCGGGCACCAGCCGCTAGATGTTGCTGATGTACTGAGTGGTTTCAAATCCTGCTACCCCTCCTCGGCCAGTGTAACAGTTATTTTGGACACCCCGTATTACCACTGTAGAGCTGAGCTCCAGAACAAACTCAGGACTATTTGCCCCGGGGCTGTGGTACAGACTAGGTCGGGAGAGCAAAACACCCCTAACAGCCACTCTGTAGTGGAGGTGTCAACACTTCTGCTCTAAAAGATACAGCCCCCTCTTAGGGAACGAGACTGGAACTGTATTCTAACTAATGGCTCCCGGAAAGTCCACTCCTATAACCCCGAGACAGGGGAGACTCGCTTGGAATCACGGAATGTCAACAAACTTCTGATCAAGAGATTCGCGAATATTGAGAAGATAAGGAACTGTGAAATTGTGGGAATTTTGGTTGGAACACTTGGTATCAAGCATTTTAGAGAGGTGATAGAACGAGTCAAAGGTGTGTGCAGAGCGGCCCAGAAAAAGTACTATGTCGTTAGTATCGGTAAACCAAATCCTGCAAAACTCGGTAATTTCCTTGAGATTGGTGTTTTTGTGATGGTCGGCTGCGCTGAGAACTCTCTTCTGGACTGTTCCGAGTTTTATCAGCCGATTGTCACGCCCTACGAGTTGGAGATAGCGTGTATTGACCGGCCCTGGGAGGTGGACTATATCAGTGACTGTTCCGCTCTAATTGCCGATCCTAACTGCCCTCTCCCACCCTCACAAGAGGAGGAGGAGGTGGATGGAAAGGAGTTGTCTGAGAAGTTCCATTCTCTTGATCTTGCTGTGAACTTCCTAAATGATCGAACATGGAGTGGTCTCCAGCAGCGGCTTGGCGAGGATGAACCAGCGGTGCTGAGAGAGGGACAGCGGGGAATTGCTGGTTTTTACGAGAACGAGGAGGTGTGTGATTCGAGAATGACCGGAGAGACAAAATAGAACTGGTGCTGCCGCAGATAGCTTGTCTAAATAAACCGCCGCCATTGCGAGCCCGCGCGGCAGCCTATCTGGACTGATGTGGGGAGAGTACATTTTTCGAAACTCTGTAGACCCCCTTGCGCGTTCTGAGGGCTGCCCCTAAAAAGTGGGCCCCCGCCCCTATTTCCAGATCTTCTGGTCCCGGTGTTTTAATTATGCTAATTTATTGAAAGTGGGTGTTTCATGTGGGGTTTTCATTTATTTATTATCCGGGAAATCCGATACTTCTATCTACCGTGAAGCGAGTAGCAGTAATATCGATATAGGCAAGATCACAAATTTACAAGTTTTCGTTCGACCGTATCGCAACGATAAGCGAGATCATTTTCTCGTTACTTGTCGTTTGCCCGGTAATCAAAGCGTTTACAACTTGTATCCCTCTCTTGTGCTGTCTGGTATTACTGCTACTCGCCCAGCTGTCTCCGCCAAACAATCACCAAACAAAAGATATAATAAAGCATGAAAATAATATATGTTTAAATATACTCATATCACACAATTACTATGTACAAAGTCTCTCTTTCTCTCTGTGTTTGAGAGGGATCTATCACGTGACCGCTACAGCCATCCACTCTCTTGGTTTTTTCATTGGTTGAACCATCTCGCTCTTGTTCTTCACGGGGTTAAACTTTTCCACTGTATTCACGATCCCTTTACCGTCATTGCCCCCGATAATGTAGAGGTGTCCTGAGACGACCGCAACGGATAGGGCAAATCTGCCGCTCTGAAGGGAAGGAAGGGGTTAGAACAGCAGTAGAAAGTGAGAATGGCAAATCTGCCGCTCTGAGGGGAGGGGGAGGGGTTAGAAAACTTAACAACTCAGTTGCATACTGTTCACTCACTACACATCAATATGTTTACAATGTATACTGAAATGTACCCAAAATGTACACCCCGTGTTATAGTACCTGCATGAGTCCGACACTGCTCCACTGGTCAGTCTCTGTGTTATACCTCTCGATACTGTACAACACCGTACCATCACTTCTACACCCTCCCACCGCAAATAGATGGGCCTCAACCTGTGGGGGGGGGGGGTGAGTTGAGGTAGTGACAAGAGATGGTAAATATGATGACAGCCGGTTAAAACGGCGTATAATCATTGATAGAACCATTGTTGAGTGGTGGAACTGTGTTGTCTGTCACTCAATGTTGGGGTAAGATGTCGTTTGGGGGACCTGGCCCTATAATATTAGAGAGAAGGAGTAGGATGTCCCGTACTTACCGCTCCAACAGCACATCCGTTCCTTCCGTATTTCATTGATTTCAGGTCCGTCCATGTATCTGTCTCGGGGCTGTATCTGTAGAAGAGTTACGTGTTTACAAGGAGTTACAAGTCCATTTCTAAATGATTGTTGTTTCTCAACAAAATGATTGAAGGTTTCTCTATCTGCCCCTGTCTGGCGCCGCGACCCGATCTGAGCGCACTGTTAGAGAATCAAATGGGGTATGGCGCTGCCATAAAGATCTGTCCAATATATCCCGCTACTACTCACTTTGAGATTGAATCCAGATCTCGTATCCCATCATTTCCTCCCACAACATACATATTCCCATCGACTGTAGCACACCCACATCTCGCTCTAGGTTGAGTCATGCTGCTCATCCTGTTCCAGATATCATTCTCAACGTTATAAAACTCTGCTGACATTAGAATGGTTCTGTCGAAACAGCCCCCTGCAACGTAGATGTTTCCCTCGATAATCGTGGCTGCTCCGTACACTCTCTGCTCGTACCTGTAGGATGGGGATTGGTAGAAAATTTAGGAGGTTCCTTGGTAGAATAATGGCCAGTCTCAGACCTTATTGCGGTCAGAGCATAGACCTGGTAGCTATGAAGTATAAAGTGGTATCTGGTAGTAGATTATGATGATCCTTGTATAATAGTGGTATATTGGAGACCAAGACTCAAAGGGGACTAAAAATCATGCTTACATGGAAGAGAGAGATTTCCAGTTTTTCATTCGAACATCGTACACGTCCACAGAGTTTAGTGGTCGTTTCCTCTTGTCCTGGCCTCCAATGATAAAGATTGCCTTGCCACCGTGAGAGACCGCCATAGCTCCAGACCGTCCCACTAACATGTCCACCTTGCCTCGCTCCCACCTTGAGGGAAAGATGTTTTGTTTATGAAAGTGTTCTGTCTAGGGGCTGAATTCTACCACTCTTATCAAATATCCTGTCAGAGCATTGGCTGACCAGTGACCATATTCTCATTTGAGAACCGCGTTCAGAGCATTGGCCTGACAGCAAATATACCTGTTAACGTTGGGGTGATACACTTCAACTCTGCTCTCTGCACCCTCGCCTCCCAGACAGAATAGATGACCTGCCTTGGCTCCGAATCTGCTGGGTTTTCGGGTACTAGGATTCTTCAGACTCTGGTGATATTCCTCCATTGCTTTGTTTAGCATGTCACGACACCTGTAGTGTGGTTATCATGGTTACTATGGTTACCATGGTTACCATTAGTATTGGTTACCGTGGTAACTTGTCAATGATTCGATTGCTTACTTGGTGTTTGTATTAATGACATCTTCATTACTGACTCGCTCAATTAGATCCGCAACAGGAATGATTGACAGCCTAATTAGCCCAAACAAATCCTCAATAAAATGTTGCCGTGACCCTATCCAGATCTCGTATCCCATCATTTCCTCCCACAACATACATATTCCCATCGACTGTAGCACACCCACATCTCGCTCTAGGTTGAGTCATGCTGCTCATCCTGTTCCAGATATCATTCTCAACGTTATAAAACTCTGCTGACATTAGAATGGTTCTGTCGAAACAGCCCCCTGCAACGTAGATGTTTCCCTCGATAATCGTGGCTGCTCCGTACACTCTCTGCTCGTACCTGTAGGATGGGGATTGGTAGAAAATTTAGGAGGTTCCTTGGTAGAATAATGGCCAGTCTCAGACCTTATTGCGGTCAGAGCATAGACCTGGTAGCTATGAAGTATAAAGTGGTATCTGGTAGTAGATTATGATGATCCTTGTATAATAGTGGTATATTGGAGACCAAGACTCAAAGGGGACTAAAAATCATGCTTACATGGAAGAGAGAGATTTCCAGTTTTTCATTCGAACATCGTACACGTCCACAGAGTTTAGTGGTCGTTTCCTCTTGTCCTGGCCTCCAATGATAAAGATTGCCTTGCCACCGTGAGAGACCGCCATAGCTCCAGACCGTCCCACTAACATGTCCACCTTGCCTCGCTCCCACCTTGAGGGAAAGATGTTTTGTTTATGAAAGTGTTCTGTCTAGGGGCTGAATTCTACCACTCTTATCAAATATCCTGTCAGAGCATTGGCTGACCAGTGACCATATTCTCATTTGAGAACCGCGTTCAGAGCATTGGCCTGACAGCAAATATACCTGTTAACGTTGGGGTGATACACTTCAACTCTGCTCTCTGCACCCTCGCCTCCCAGACAGAATAGATGACCTGCCTTGGCTCCGAATCTGCTGGGTTTTCGGGTACTAGGATTCTTCAGACTCTGGTGATATTCCTCCATTGCTTTGTTTAGCATGTCACGACACCTGTAGTGTGGTTATCATGGTTACTATGGTTACCATGGTTACCATTAGTATTGGTTACCGTGGTAACTTGTCAATGATTCGATTGCTTACTTGGTGTTTGTATTAATGACATCTTCATTACTGACTCGCTCAATTAGATCCGCAACAGGAATGATTGACAGCCTAATTAGCCCAAACAAATCCTCAATAAAATGTTGCCGTGACCCTTTGTCATGTTTTATCCATCGTAGCACTCCATCAAACACAGTCAGCTCGGATTTAACGTTTAACTCATCGCTTGACAACAGTGCTTTCACCTGTGTAGGATGTATAGTGGTTATTTGTTGAGTAAGGAGTTACACACAATATAGGTGGTTTTGAGACAGTCACAGGTGGGGTATTGTTCCTCCCACACTTCCGACCCTGCGTTCTAGACCAGTGTGGGTGACGTGTTGTGGGCTGATGGGAAGGTGGTTCAGTAGCGTGTTCAAAGTTGTCACTAGTGGTTGTCAGTTGTGGTACTAGAACAGGAAAAGTGTGGTATATGTCTGTGTGCTTGTGGTGGGTAATTGAAACTATATTTTCGGTATTTTAATTTAGAAACTAAAAGCGGTGTTTTCAAAATTGGTAAAATAGTAAGATATAAATAATTTAAGAAACACACTTCACAGCTCATCATGTCCTGTATTCGTCTTCTTCCTTTCCTCGCTCCTCTCTATCTTCTTATCATCTATCTTCACCACATACTCCATCTTCTGATCCTCCTTCTTGTCAGTATCAGATATCTTAACATTGATCCTGTTCCTGTAGTCCTCCTCTTCATCCTCTGGATCGTCCATGAACAGGTCATCATCCTCCTGATCCCTGCCATCAATCTCATCTATATCCCTGGTGTCTCCAGCGGGGATATCTCCATATCTCTCCCTGGTATCTCCAGCAGGGATATCATCCCCACTTGGTATATCATCTGTAGCGTACTCCCTACCACCCACACTATCCTCTTCCATGTACTCTGGCTCCTTACCGGGGTCTTCCTGAATCTCATCCATAGAAAGGACTTGCTCACCATTCTCAAATACAGGGTTACCACCCTCTTTCTGGACCCAATTCTTCAGGTTTTCCACCACCATCTCATCGAAAAAGAACTGGATCCCTGCGTAGGGGGAACTCCTCCTTGCTGGTGCCAGCACGACATAGGGAGGTTCTGCTGTCATGATAAGAGGTCGGGGCAGCTCGTTAGTAGCCTGGTTCATCATTCCCACAGTTAGGGTGGTATAGTTGGCGAACTTTTGTCCGAATGCTAGGAACTCGTCCTCCCAAAATTTACAGGATCGACATTGGTTTGATGACGTCACTAACAAGATGACGTCCTTTTCCAGTTCACTGAACACTCTATCAGCACTCACCCCAACCACATCAATAACCCCATCATGATCACCCGGGTCCTCATCTGATTTTATCTTAGGGGGAAGGGTGACAGCACTGGTCGCGGAGAAATAGTTGTTTAGGTAGGATTCAAAGTATCCAAGGTATTCAGCCCTGCTCCTCTCTTCCCATTTCCTTAACTCTGGCAGGTCTGGTGTGTACTTTCTGTCGAGGTCATTGGAGATAAGGAATAGGAAGGGGACCTTTGCATTAATCGTATCCACCTCCTCGAATTTAGTGGACACCTCAGCCTTGTCTCCCACAAAGAAAGTAATCCTGTCAGAGAACTTGGCAGCAATGGGTGCCAGCTCCTCCTTCAGCAGTTTCAGCTCATCAAATCCCCAGGCAGGGTCGTCCAGGTAGATACCCACGTGATGGGGCAGGTCATCCACCTGTTTAATCCGCCTCCAGGCGTCAATGTGGTTTATCAGAGAGAACTCGTTGGCCTTGAATTGCCTCATAAACCAATCCTCGGTGACATCAGTAGGCAGGGGAACCTCAACATAGGGCGGTTCGACGCTGGTGAGCGCTTCAAAGTAGTGTTTGATGACTATCTTGGGCTTTGTAACCCCCATCTCCTCTATCAGGGACTTCTCATCCACATAGAACATCTTGACGGTGTCTCGAAGGGATTTGGCAAAATTCACGAACGCTTCCATGGCAACAGTGTTTCGCTCAGGTAACACGAGGGCAATGGCAGTGGATTTCTCGTTCATATAGAAGTCCTCCTTCAGTGACGTCATATTCCTAATCTCTGTAACAGGAGATTTCAACCAAGACACGGCGTAGTCAAGGACTCCCTTCCAATCGTCTGTAGCGTAGAAGTTATACATTTTACCATAGCTGAAAACCCGGTGCTCAACAAATCCTTTCAGAGTGATGTTATACTCTTGGGCAACCTCAGGTGACATCGACAAGTCAACCTGTCCAATCCGGACACCCGCAGAATAGGAAGCCTTATCGACATTATTGGCTGCCTCGTGGATCTGGCTCTTCCGAGCATTACACTGAATACACCGTACATCAGTAAACTGAACCAGACACACGGGCATCTGGGTACACATTGGCAGGGAGTGGGATGTCAGGGACCACAGGTTCGTCTTGGCTGGGACATAGTTCGGGTTAGCCAGGATTCCCAACCAGATGTTAAGCTCCTGTTCCGAGGTCGCATCCCCGTCAAATAGTGCGGGGTAGTGGAAATCATCACCATCTACCAGGATGGTTGGGTAATGCCAGATATCGTACCGGTCCCCGCTGGCAGGATGCTCTGATACATCAACCATTGCAGTCCTCATATCAACATCGTCACGGTCATCAAATTGGCTGGCTACCCGCTTGAAGACAGGCATTGCGCTCTGGCAAGCTCCAAATGACAAACCGGCCAGATTCAGTAACGAAATCATGGAAATTCCTGTCCTTTAGTTGGGAGATAGATTGGACCCCGGGTGGAGCCCCAAGGGCCAGGAGGAGAAACAAAAGGGACAACATATAGTAGTGTTGTAGTGGGAAAAAGAGTTCAGTGGAGAGAGGGAGAGAGGGAGGGGGCTTGATTCAAGGATGTTGGACCGCAAGATTCTCACTTTTCAGACCAGTGACCGGCCGTGTTAATACTAAATATTTTACACACAAAAACCAGCACATCTAGAAAACTGGATCGCATATTATGTGGTATGTGTATAATCTACCGAGGTAACCATGTATGTTACCAACGCATTCATGTTACCATGGTAACCTCTTTCTCTCACCTGGGTGATGGGTGATTTCAAGAACTCCTGGGACTGCAGGACTGTCTCTACGTTCTCATGGGCATATTTCAGGGCTGCCTTCGACAGGGCAGTCAAATTGTGTGCTGCTGCCAGGTTTGCCATATCTGAGGGAGAGAGAGGAGGGGATAAGAGATCTCCAACCATATCTGAGAGAGGAAGGGATAAGAGAGAGAAGGGGAATTTGTGATTGAATGAAAGAGTGTGAGGTTGGTTCCAACTGATAGAGGTCCTCTACTAACTTCCCAAATTCACAACAGGGGGG
>AVPN01000589.1:0-17379 GCA_000695325.1 Pleurobrachia bachei
ATAGAGTCCACTGTAGACTTAGAGTGTAGCACTAGAGTCCGCCCACCGCTATTATACAGCTCCCCAAACACATACTTGATAGATGAGTAGGGATGAAAGTCGGAGAGGGGTGATCCGGTAAAAAGATAGAAAAGTAGGGCACCCAGTGACCACCAATCGGCGGCTGGCGTCACAGCATTCAATCCTGGGGAGAGAGGGTTGTTAAAAGAGGAGAGAGGAGGGAGAAAGAAGCAATAATAAGGTAGAGGGAATTAGAGAGAGGGGGAGAGAAACATAAGGAGATGTATAATTACCAGATAGCACCTCGGGCGCCACATAGAGTTCATCGACTGCAATGTTCGAGATTCGGTGGTGTAACCCTGGTAACTGAAACACACATAGAGCGATGTTAGTTATACTGGTTTGTTTTGTTCTAACCCTTCTTTACATTTGTAAACGTGCGGGGAACATCAAACAGGGTCGACCAAAGCAACTCCTGGTTACGCTGGTTATCTCACGTGTTTTGAGAATGTGTTATTAAACGGTCAAAAGTAACCAAAACCAAGCCATAACTTTTGAGTTTTGATATCGTAATCGGGTAAAAGGCCAGTGACTGGTGGTACCGGAAGTTACAAGCCTTGTTTATGGAGGACATGCCTTGTTTGATATTGTACTTAAATCAACTTCCGGTCAACTACAATACATCGGTGCGATCGTAACTTCTAGGTATTGGTTATAAATGTGTTTGTTCACAGACAATGTACCAGGGTTGAGTGTCAAATAATTGTACGTGTTTTCAGTGCCACTGTCCTACCATGATATCACGGTTTCTTAGAACCGGTTAAACCAGAATTTGAAACCAAAAAGGGAGGGACAGGTAGTTAGAAAGTCGCGTGATTTATTTATCGCTAGGGTTACTATTTTTACTAGCCGGGCAAAAGGTCGTGACTTTGAAGATCTAAATGCCCATATATTCTCATCCCAGAATATGAAAAACGGGGCGCTGCATATAAAAAGATTTTCATATTCTAGATGAAATATAGTTTCATATTTATGTATCATGTGGCAGCTACCGGTCACGAATTCACCCCTTCCCCCGGGGGGCGGCACACATAAAAGGCCAGTCGTGATCTATAAAGTACTACGTGACCAGATCTACTTCCCAATTTATCGAGATGAATATAATAATACTTGCCAAGCTATACTGCCATTTATAAAATAAATAAAAAGGGGGCTGAACAAAATATAATAATACCTGTGTAATGTAGGTTAGATTGAGGTTAGAAAAGTCATCGATTAGAATATTCCTGGGGTGCAGATCTGCGTATACGAGACCTTGACGGTGGAGTGTGGAGAGACACACTATCAGCTGTGCTGCCCATTTTCTTATTAGGTGCAGGGGGATCTTACTGCCTGGGGAGGGAGGATTTAGAAAGGGTGCTGACAAAAGGATTTTGTAACATAGACATTATCTGATCTCTCAATACAAGGACAACAAATATACACTGTTACACATCTCAAGTATACCAGTATAAATCTTAAAATTAGCAACACAGGCTCTGCTAATTAGTACATGACTCTACAAATTTACATCAGCCCCCACACTATCCAACAACTCTTTCTTCACATTCAGCCTCTAAAAAGTCCCCCTTCTGGCTGTATACCTGTCTCTCCGTTCTGTTCTGCATCCTTTTCACAATTCCCCTCATCAACTACACTTCCATTAGAGGCAGAGTTGCTGCGTTTCAGGTTGACTGGGAGGGGTGTGGTATTTTGGAACCGATCTACATACACCGGGAGTTCTGAGCCGTGAATCTGAGAGGGGGAAGGGGAGGTGGTGAGTTGTAGTAAAATTCCAGTAGCTGTATGGCCCAGGTATAGCTACGACAAGACCTCCCACCGAGGGAATCTAGGGACAATCTATCATGTGTACTGAGTACACGTGTAATTAATTAACTTTACCACCCCTATTACACACAGTACTGAACTATCTTATATCACAATGTTCTCCTAAATCTTCAAACTTGAAATATAGATTATAGAGGAAGGAAAGCAGTAGCATACATTTGATTACTATCCTTCGTGTGAGGCAATACATAGCGGGCGATCACTTAACCTAACCAATTTAACATGCTTCTTCTTCTTACAGGAAGACTAACATGCACTCACCCTTTTTAGTAGTAGGTATACAGAGTGTTCACTGAGACAGTACCGAACCAGGGGTACCAAATAGGGTGCTCGGACCACTAGGGACTGCCCACTAACTCCGCAATGTAACGGCTTTCGTAGTGTCTTCAACACGTGTACATTACCACTGGGAGGAGGGGGAAATGATAATATGGAACTACAGAGATATGTCACGATGCGATGATCTATATTCTATGGGCATCAATTTTATTTTTTCCTGAATAAAATCTACGAGTCGTCGGCCGCACACAATAAACACTATTCAGTTTTGTTACCTCTTAGGGCTCTCCACAATCATGACACTCCCCTTAACTCCAGTAACCCTCATAGAGTGTATCTGTTCCAGTGTCATGGTAACCGGTTTAACGCTCCTCTGGGTGCTCTTGTGTTGGGCAGCCAGACTTTCCGCGAGCTGGAGGTACTCTGCAGTTCTCCTTCTGACTCCCTCCCGGCGAATGGGATCTGGGTCATGTTGCACCCCTGAGATAAGGATCTCGACCGCTGTTCTGAGTAGATCAATCGCACCCCTGGGAAGAGAGAGTAGGATAAATCTTCGAAGTGGGGGGGTGGGGGTTATAAGGGTGGAGGGGATGCAGAAAATGAAATTAAACATTTCTCGTGTTGTAAGTTAATTTTCGAATGTCGACAATTGAGGGTTCATAAATTTGTCTGCAGGACGGAGAGAGGGAGAGAAATAGAGAGAGATAGAGATATAAAAATAAAGATAAATCTAGACCCACATGCGTAAAAGATAAAATGATGGGTCTTATTTCATGGACACAAGCAGTACGCACTTGGTTCAAAAATGGAGTACGCACTTGGTTCAAAAATGGAGTACGCAGCCTGCAGGCCAGGTAACCTAAGCTGTATACATAATTTATTTCGTGCATATATCAGTTTTGGTAACAGAAGAGATAAAACACCAAAATACTACTAAGATTCATGCTACTGATTGTCTAGATTGATGATTTTTCAGGTATTATTTTACAGAACTCGTCATTCATATGACCCACACTCACTTGTAATCTTTAGCCCGTTCCCGTTGTTTAGCTTCTGTTACAATCTGGGCACAGTTAGAGTAGTAATCCTCCGTTCTAAACCCAAAACAACCAACCTGAAGTGGGTGGGTGTTAGAAACCAGATCTGTGAATTTCCCATTTAGATGGTAATAGAGGTTTGAAAACAGTGCGTGACTCATTGGATGGTTAGCTATAGTTTGAGAATATTCATAGAGGGAATAGGGATAGAGAGGATATTATATAGCTTAGGGAAGGAAGGAAGGACAGTGGTCTCTGCATTCGTGACTGGAAGTTCAACGGAAGGTGAACTAGGGGATCATTGGATTTGCGGGAGGGTGATATTATGGGAGGGTTAGAAGGGAGAAAGAAATATTTCGGGAGTGAATATGGCCAAGGAACGTTCTGGAATATTCCCTGACCACGATTCACTATAATAGCAATGTTGTTTTAAGGAACTGAAAACGCAATAAGATGAATAAGATCATCAAGAATTCCGTCTACTAATTCCCGGAAAATTATCAAAACAAAGCTCAGCTAAAAATTGAAACTTTTGCAATTCCAGGAACTGCAGACAAACAAAGGTTATTGTGTGGAGTCGACTTTCGAGGAGGAGAAACACAAAACATTCTTAAGAAATTAAGCCCTCTGTCGACAGAATTTGGAAACTTTTACTTTCATTTTGCATACCCTATGGTCCTTTCAATCTCATCTTTCGCAGATTGTAGAATGTAAAATTTCAAAACTGGCCGATGACAACGATGAGGGAGTTTTTAGTCGCTAGCACTCGTTTAAAAATGCCGTTTAAAACTTTTATGGGCGGCCATTCCCTTAGAAATTCTCGTAAATTCAAAGTCCTGTTTCAGCGTCAGGTGACGATTGGGTCACAGGTGACTCAGCATTTTGGAGGTATCTTTGAGGCCCAAACTTTGTAATTCCCTAAGGCCACACTTCAACCGCAAGCCCAGGGACCGAGGTGCCATGAAGCCAGAAGCGGTACCGAGGGAGCTGCTAGCTGTTTGAGGGGGTTTGGGGACTGCCTCGCAGCCCCTATCGGGGTCGGGTCCTGGGGCAGAGTCCTTGGTGGGGGCTAGGCGGCGAAGCAATTTAGAACTTGCAGTTTTCAGCCCTTTCAGAAAACTTTTTCAATGATTTTAGCCTCTCGGTGTGGACTAGGGGCGAAGCCCCGGAAAATTTTAGTTTTTGAACAATTCAAAGCAATTTAGAACACATTTTGAATCTATTTCACCCATCTCAAAAGTTTTTTTTGGGGGCCAGTGGCCACCCCCACCACCTCAGGCTGGGGCCACCCCTGCAGAAATATGTTGGGGTTTAGGAGTGACCCAGGGAATATTCTGGAATATTCCCCGACCACGACATCATGAGCAATGTTGTTTTAAGGAATTGAAAACGCAATAAGATGAATAAGATCATCAAGAATTCCGTCTACTAATTCCCGGAAAATTCTCACAACAAAGCTAAGCTAAAAATTGAAACTTTTGCAATTCCAGGAAACTCGGCTAAATAAAACTTATTTGGAATCGACTTTCGTGAAACATCACGTATCTTGAGAAATTTGTGTAGGCCTTGCTCGACCCTGCTTCCCGTGCCCCGCCCGATAAAGGAGAATGAGAAAATTAAAATGTACTAACCTCACTGGCAAGCGAAGTATCACAGTAACTCTTGGGAATGCTCATTAGCAACTGTTGCTGTCTCCTTACACTCTCCTCCCTCCTAGCTCCACTATTATCCACAGCACGGGGAGGTACCGCTGACCCATTCCCCACTGACCCATTTCCCACTGTTATAGTAGACCCCCTGCTCTGTTTCTGGTGGTCCCTACGTGATGATATCGGTGGTGGTATGGGTGGCATGTCGATATGTGCAGCTGCAAAAGGGTCGTCAGTTGTGGTCTGGTCAGTTAGAGATATCTCCTCCATTTCACTACAAATACTACTGGCATCAGAGAGAGCCTTACTGCAGTACATCTCCCCACTGGGACTGCTACCGGGGACTGATAAATGACAGGGCACCAGGTTGTCTTCAATCCTGTGAGATGGGAATTGGGATAGAAAACAAAGGTTTAATGATTCGGTAATTTACTATGAAAGGGAGATCTAAATTCTAAAATGATAATATATCCTTTGTTCAAACGGCAAACCCACACTCACCTAGATTTGTGAAAAGTATCACTGGTTTCAACCTCTTTATCCTGTTTTAATTCCTCATGGTCTACCACCTGCACAGCCTCTCTCATGGTCGCATTTTCACTGCTCAGCGTCATAACATCCTCCGACTCACAATCGGGTGTTACATTCCTGCTTTTAGGTGTCTCTTCGGGTGTTAAACTCCTGCTTTTGGGTATCTCCTCCTCTAAGTTTCCAAATTCTGTAATGGCCCCCTGGCCCTCATTAGTGCCATTAGTGTCCTTCAAATCACAATTCATGTCATCCTCTCCCTTTGGTTCCCTCTCCTGTCCCTCTCCCTCTTTTTCTATTTCTTGTTTCCTCTCCTGTTTCCGCTCCTGCCCCAGTTCCTCCCTCTCCTCCCTTGTAAGGAGGTCCGTCATGCGAGAATTGGGAATTGTTGGTGAGGTGGGTCTCGTTGCTGTAGTAACCACGCTAGATCTTCGTCCGATAAAACTGTCAAACTGGCCCTCTGAAATAATGTTACAGGATTATAAGTAAAATAAATCTCCACAATATAATTTGGAAATGAACCTTGGAGTGATGGCAGTTGATTCAGCTCTTGTGAATATATAAAGGAGCTAAGTTGATTTAGAAATTTGAGAACCCTGAGAAATATACGAGAGTCTAATATGACTCAGACATGTTTTATGTTTCGTAAATAATCAAATACATGCAAAGATATTGTTTTTTATCGTAGAATAAAATGAAAAAAGAAGTCACATTTATCGCAGAAATTTTATGAAAACTGTAAGCAATATTTCTGTTGGCAGAACATGGATACAGTGTACAATGTACAGTGTACACGGAGTATACACAATACACATGATTTGTACATGCAGCTTGATCTACGACTACGGAACCCTAGATCTATCTAACACACTACATGGAACTGAGTGGTGTGAATGAAATCTAACACACTTCATGCAGCATACCTGCTGACCCCTTGCTGCAGCGGTGGCCGGTGTGGTGGTAGTGTATCTGCCCCCTGCAAACTGTAACTGATCCTTAACTGTGAACCACTCTCTCAGATGTGGCAGGATGTCCGTCGAGTGGATGTCCACAAATGAATCCTCAACTCTGGCTCCTGGAACTCGGCGGGGAGATGTTATCGCTGAAGAGGAACAACAACCGAAGGAACTGGAGATTGAGGCTGGTCGGGTTCTTGTTGGGCTACCAGATATTATCGACTGAAAGGGGGAGGAATGGGGGGTTATTCACTGATAGGGTGGAGAGGATATTTAAATGATGGTTTTTGAGATGGGGAATGAAGGAGAAGAATAATTGAAGGATAACTTGTAAAAGCCAGGAATGAGAAAACCATTTAGGAAACATTAGAACATTATAAGTAAACGAACCTATTCGATTCAGTAACACAGTAGTCAGTAGAAGAGAGCGAGACTAATTATTGCAAAATATACCTGGCAGAAGAATTTCACGGATCTCAGATCAAAAAGGCAAGGATTATCGTTGATAAGAGTTAGGAAACTTGTAAATTCCGCACAACGAAACTTTATCACTCTCGAAGTGGTCTCCGCTGAAAATTGAAATGCATTATAGTTTTTAGGCATAGTACGCCACACCCAATTTCTGTCGATAATGCATCAACACAATTTGCAATGAAAATGTTGAAACTTTATTTCAGTTCCACTTACATTGCCAGAAGGATGTTTCTAAAAAGGGTGGGAGGTCAATTTCCAATGCTCTAAACTGTTCTTCTTCAAGTAACTCTAACCGAAAGTTGACAAAATCTCGAGCAGTCTTCCAAACTTCTACCTTCTTCGATTTAGCTGTCCGGTTTGATTTGCCCTGGTAAAATTGTGGGTTAGTGGTGAACGAAGTATCTGTATGAAAAACACAGCTAAATCTCCACAATCCACATGTAATGTCAGATTAGATATTTCGCTTCAGTAAGACCTCATTATCACCTCAATAAGTCCTCACCTTAAATTTTAGCGAGTAACAGTGGCGGGATCGTCTTGGACAATAACGTCCGAGTGATTCGATCAATTTGAAAAAATGATGGGGCGTTTGTCACACCCTAATCTGGGGTAGTGGCCACCCCCACTACCCCAGGCTGGGGCCACCCATGCAGAAAATATGTTGGGAGTGACCCTAGGAATATTCTGGAATATTCCACGACCATGGCCCTTCAAGAGCATTGTTGTTTTAAGGAATAGAAATTTGCGAACGCAATAAGATGAATAAGATCATCGAGAATTCCGTCCACTAATTCCCAGAAAAATCTCACAACAAAGCTAAGCTAAAAATTGAAACTTTTGCAATTCCAGGAAATGCGGCTAAATAAAGCTTATTATTTGGTGTCGACTTTCGTGAAGGAGAAACACAAAACATCACGTATCTTATGAAATATGTATAGGCCTTGCTCGGCCCTGTTTCCCGTGTCCCGGGAAGGAGGAGAACATAACTTAACAAATTATAATTAAAATGTACTCACCTCGCTAGCGAGGGAAGTATCACAGTAACTCTTGGGAATGCTCATTAGCAACTGTTGCTGTCTCCGCACACTCTCCTCCCTCCTAGCTCCACTATTATCCACAGCACGGGGAGGTACAACTGACCCATTACCAGTTGCTGACCCATTCCCTACTGTTGTAGTAGACCCCCTGTTCTGTTTCTGGTTTTCCCTACGCGAGGATATCGGTGGTGGTATAGGCGGCATGTCGATGTGTGCAGCGGCAAAAGGGTCGTCAGTTGTTGTCTGGTCTGTTAGAGATATCTCCTCCATTTCGCTGCAAATACTACTAGCATCGGAGAGAGCAGCCTTACTACAGTACATCTCCCCACCTCCACCGGGACTGCTACCGGGGACTGCTAGATGACAGGGCACCAGGTTGTCGTGGTCTTCAATCCTGTGAGATAAATATTGGGATAAAACAAAGGTTAAATGATTCGGTAATTTACAATGTAAATGGAGAAAACGAAAGTCGAAAATAATATCCGTTGTTCCTGTACTCACCTAGATTCGTGGAAAGTATCACTGGTCTCTTTATCCTGTTCCTCATGGTCTACCACCTGCACAGCCTCTCTCATGGTCGCATTTTCACAACTCAGCGTCATAACATCCTCCGACTCACAATCGGGTGTTACATTTCTAGGTGACTCTTCGGGTGTTACATTTCTGATTTTAGGTGTCTCTTCCACATCCCCATCTGAGTTCCCAAATTCTGTAACGGCCCCCTCATTGGTGCCATTAGTGTCTTTTAAATCACAAGTCATATTGTCTCCCTCGGTTTTATTATTGTCCTCCTCTCCCTTTGGTTCCCTCTCCTGTTTCCGTTCCTGCCCCAGCTCCTCCCTTTCCTGTTTCCGTTCTTGTCCCAGCTCCTCCCTCTCCTGTTTCCGCTCCTGTCCCAGCTCCTCCCTCTCTTGTTTCCGCTCCTGTCCCAGCTCCTCCCTCTCTTGTTTCCATTCCTGACCCAGCTCCTCCCTCTCCTGTTTCCGTTCCTGCCCCAGTTCCTCCCTCTCTTCCCGGGTAAGAAGGTCCGTCATGCGAGAATTGGGAATTGTTGGTGTGGTGGGTCTCGTTGCTGTAGTAACCACGCTAGATCTTCGTCCGATAAAACTGTCAAACTGGCTCTCTGAAATATTGTTACGGGATTAAATTTATAAAATTAAGTACAATCTCTACTATAATTTGGAACTGAACGTTGGAGTGATGTCAGTTGATTCAACTCGTGTGAATATATAAAGGAGCTGAGTTGATTTAGAAATTTGAGAAGCCTGAGAAATATGAAAAACACAACATGACTCAGACATGTTTTATAAATAATGAAATACATGCAAAGATATTGTTTTTATCACAGTATAAAATGAAAAAAGAAGCATTGCTTTAAATGAAAACAATGTATAAGCAATATTTCTGTACAGAAATGTACAGATAATTTGTACATGCTGCTTGATCTATGAAGCCTCACAGAGTGGTGTTCACTGTTCAGATTTATCTAACACATGAAATGCAGCATACCTGCTGACCCCTTGCTGCAGCGGTGGCCGGAGTTGTAGTAGTGTATCTGCCCCCTGCAAACTGTAACTGATCTTTAACTGTAAACCACTCTCTCAGATGTGGCAGGATATCCGTGGAGTGGATATCCACAAAGGAATCCTCAACTCTGGCTCCTGGAACTCGGCGGGGAGATATTACCGTGGCGGAGGAACAGCAACCGAATGAACTGGAGATTGAGGCTGGACGAGTTCTTGTTGGGCTACCAGATATTATCGACTGGAATGGGGAGGGAGGGGATATAATAATGGTTTTTGAGATGGGGAATGAAGGAGAAGAATACTTGAATTATGACTTGTAAATAAAAAAGCTAGAAATAAATTTATTCGATTCAGTAACTATGCAAAATATACCTGGCAGAAGAATTTCACGGATCTCAGATCAAAAAGACAAGGATTATTGTTGATAAGAGTTAGGAAACTTGTAAATTCCGCACAACGAAACTTTATCACTCTCGAAGTGGTTTCCGCTGAAACGCATTATAATTTTTAGGATTACGCCACACCCAATCGCATGCTCTTATATCTGTCGATTATAATGCATCAACAAAATTTGCAATGGAAATGTTATTTCAGGTTCACTTACATTGCCAGAAGGATGTTTCTAAAAAGGGTGGGAGATCAATTTCCAATGCTCTAAACTGTTCTTCTTCAAGTAACTCTAATCGAAAGTTGACAAAATCTCGGGCAGTTTTCCAAACCTCTACCTTTTTTGATTTCGCTGTCCGGTTTGATTTGCCCTGATAAAATTGTGGGTTAGAGAATAGAGGTGAACAAAGTATCTCTACGAAAAAACACAGCTAAATCTTCTGGACAGGTAATATCAGATTAGATATTTCACTTTAAAGACCTCACTCATTAAGACCTCACTAAGACCTCACCTTAAATTTGAGGGAGTAACAGTGGCGGGATCGTCTTGGACAATAACGTCCGAATTCTATCTTAATTATTTCTAAATCCATTCGACATGTCACTAGAAGATCGAAAAAAGGCGTACTTTTGTTATTACAAGAAAATGAAAAGGACAGGGAAGGTCGAACGACTCCCAATAAACACGTTCGGAATTTGGAGATCATTATGCAAGAAAGGGGGAGATCTATGTAGCAAATCTTCATAATGATATTTGGAATTCGAGCCTTGAGATTCAGGGTAACAGGGATGAAACAAACACGTACACGATTAGAAATCATTGAAAATAAATAAAATACTATACATTATTTTACATAAATAAATAATCTGGAGGTCTGAAGTTAGACTGTGTGTGTATGTGATATAAGACTAGAGCATACTAATGCAAATGGAGTTTCCTGGTATATAAATTGTAGATCAGTCTCTGTCCAGTATTTAAATATAGGAACAATAAACTGGCATACAGCACCGCTTATATCTGATCGTCTACATTCTGAATATGATGAACAGAGATCTCAGCTAAGCACTGTTCTTCCAGTCAAGAACCTTGACAAACTCCTCCTGTGTAAAGTTCAGCATTCTTGAGGCTTCCAAATGCAACTTTTGCTTCCGCAACACATCAATCAGCTTCATTTGTTTTTTATACGCGTTAATCAGCTCGATTTTCTGTTTCTGCAGAATCTTGTTTTCATTGATAACCCCACTGTACGCATCTCGATCAACATGTGCGGTCTCTGAATTCCTTGATCGCTCCGCATTCAGGAGCTGTTTGTACTTTTCCACTTCTTCCATCGCTCGATCAAATCGAACTTCAACTGATTTCTGAGATTGGGCATTCTTCTTCTCAGCTCTATTCATTGCTTCTACCTCTTTGCGGAGGTTAACAAGTTCTGTTTCCTGTCGTTTAGCCTCATTCTTCTTCTCTTCAGCAACCGCTGTTAACTTCTCAAGTTGCCCCTGTAAACTCTGTATCGTCTTCTGCAACCGTGTTCTCTCTTCTTTGTCACTGGCCGCATCTTTCTTTTGTTTGTTGGCAGTTTGAGTGAGAATTCTCAATTGTCATTCTCTCCACCTCTTCCTCCAACACGCGAACCTTTGCTTTGAGTAAGCGGATTGTGGCAGAGGTACCGAGATCCTGGGCCTCCACCGGTAGAACTTCAACTTCACCATCTGCGGCACCTGCAGGTTCATCGGGGTACTCCGTTCGGAAAACTGGAGATGTAACCGTGTCCAGGAGTGATGTTGACGGTGACTGATCAACTGATGCACGAGGGGATAGTGTTGCTTCTTTTTCCATCGATATATTTGTCACCTCCTCCACTAGTTGTCGAGTTTTTTCCTCGATCTCTGCGTTCAGGCGGTGATATTCCTCCTCTTTCGCGAGGAGATCATCCGACACACGGGACATGTAACTCATTTTTGGGCTGAAAAAAGATATGACTCGGTGAGAAAGTATGAAAAATGATCCCGCTCTCAGCTCTGTTAATACAAAATTGAGCAATGACCAGAGATAACTGAAAAGTGAAGTCAACACGTCTTAACTAACTTCGATTTTCGAAATTTTGCTTCTGAAATTTTTAAAACTTTTAAAAACTGAGAAACGAACGCGCGCGGCGCAATACACTTTCATATTTGCAGCGCTATAATAAAAACTTTGCGCCCTACAAAAAACTTGTATTGAAAACTTGCGTTTAAACGTTTGAATTTTTAAAATTCCGAATTATTTTTTCTTTCATTTTTCGTCGGCGGGGTGGTGTAGTGGTAACACACTGGCCTCCCACGCGCTAGGTCCAGGGTTCGATTCTGGTCTAGCGCACGTCGTCTAGTCCACCAAGCTATGATTGGTACGGGGTTTACCCGGTAATAAAAAACTCCCTGGTTCACCGAGTCATGCCGGTGTCGCACTAATTACAGTGTGCAAATGTATGGTGTTCACAATATGTAGAAATGCATGTGTTCACCACTCATCAGTCGCTGTGTTGATGAGTCTAACTCAATAGCACCAGTTGTCACTTTCTGAAGTTTCAATTGAGAGGAGCCTGTAAAAGGGCCATCTAGCAACTGCACGAGTTCTATTACTTATTTTTACAGTACAAAGTAATAACGTTGAGTTAAAAGAGCATAAGATAATAAAAAAAATAGCGCCAACCAATTGAAATACATACTTGACAAAAAGCTTAAAATCGCCGGTCATTGAAACAGTTTATTCATTTCCTATCACAAAATGATAATAAACAAATGACCACATAAAAACAGTGGGCAGACATAACAAACAGAACGCTGAGCTCATTGCGTAAAGAGTATATAGCAGCTTACTCTGTACCACCTTCAATCCTTCCTCTATTTCCATCTCTTCTTTGTTGCAATTAATAAGACCGATGAAGGTTCGGTTTGAACAAGTGACCGGGGTCTCGACCCCATTGGGACACACCTGGGTCGCCATGACACCAGATTGCACTTGACCAGTAGGCCCAGTGCGAACTTCACCATACTTCTCTCCTAGAGTAGTGTTATCGCAGGGCATTAAAAACCTCGGGACAAAGAATCCGTTTAATTGTTTATTAAAAAACGCTTCATATGAAGAATTTTTCACTGATGCGTAAAGAAGGCGACCGTCGGGTGTTACAATGGACAGATGTATTCCAAATTCCAAATTTTCCTTCAATTCAGTTGCAAACTGTTGAGTGGTGTCCGTTGTAGCATTTCTCGAGCAGTTGGAAATGAAAACACCACTTTCTGTTACGCTTGTGATGTATGTTCCGTGAGCTAGGCAGAGATCTGTGTATTTCACCCTCAGCCGAACGAGAGTGGAGTTAACTGGTGCATTGCCTACTTGTTCTATCTCCCAAACAAGGATGTCTGCTCTAGAACACTTTCCCCAAGTGAGCCCCACCGTACCAATCTTCGCTAGACAAACCTTCACTCGTCCTGTCACTATGTATCGTTGAAAGACAAAGTCCGTGTTTTTGTCAGAAACCATCTCAATAACTTGTGGTATCTTGAGAGCGCTGTAGTAGTTGTTCATTTCAAGGCAAAACCTTTTCGCTGAAAGGTGAAAAGTGGATGGTTGGATGGTGTAGCGAGCCATGTCATACAGATAGCACTCCCCGGTCAAAAGATGAAATGAAACAGTTGTACATGTGTTATACAGGAAACACAGGTCAGCACATGCCACCGGATTATTCGTCGTAGCCCAATACAACGGTGGAGGGTGCTTTACAGGAGTGGATAGTTTGAAGCATGTCATTAACGCTGGACTTGACCAGGGATCAGTGGCCATACAAGTACCAAAGAGAAGCCACGCAGTAAGATACATTCTATTAGTTGAGGGGGATTGGAGCACCGGGAGTCAAAGAGTAAGCACACAAGCAAGCAAGCTCAAATTAGCTTTTCACCAATAAAAAGGGAGGGTCTTAAATCTTGGATTTCTCCGGCACCTTAATTTCAATGGTTCTGAAATTCGACACAATGTTCTTTGGCTTATGCTTATATGTGTACAGAGTTTCAGGTTCAAAAATACAGAAATTCATAAATGAACTAGTAGGAGCGCTTAGATCATGCATGTGCAAAAATCGCGCGCCACCCGAAATTTAGGTTACTGTCACTCTTTTGCTTTGCATCAAATCACAAAATAACCCTCAAGTTTTTTGTAGACCTCGACGAGATCTTTCGAAAACTTGAGGGTCATTTTTTATTGGAGTTGAAATGAAGGAGCTATGACAATGCGCAAAAAGGGTGGCGCGCGACTTTTGGTGGCAAATGATCTAAGCGCTTCTATTAAACCTAAATTCCAGTTTTTTCAGTTAATTGAAGGTTTTCCCTTGTTCCAAGTCGATTTGGATCGCAAAATTGCTGCCACTCCATAGTGTTAACATTTATCAATGGCAATCTGAAATTTCATTGAAAATGAACAAAAATTTAGTGGTTGAAATTGATGAATTAAAAATGATCATTTTTTCAAAAAAGTATATTTTTGCTGAAAATGAGAGATTTGCACAGTAGAGATGAAATTAAAACCTAACTGGGTTATGATTTATTCATTCACGTTCATTCTGGTATGAAAAACTGTTAAATTTAAAAAAAGTTAATTTTTTCGATTTTTTTAAATTTTCGATTTTGCGTTAATTACTGCATAAATTAACATTTAACCGATAGTTCATTAACAGACCGTTACTTGAGACATTAGTAAATCGAAACCTTGCCTATATGTATATATATGTAATAAGCTTACTAATTCTGATACTGATTGGAAACAACAAGCGTCATACGACCTCCATGCAAGCAACAAGAAACGTAACCTGGCCTGGGTGTGACAAAATCTTGTTAGTAAGATTGCAATAGGTTTCTAATTCCCTTTGCAGTACCCAGTACCACATATCCCGCGTAATGTGCAAAGGAGGTGCCTGAAAAACGAAAAAACCATGGAATAGAGAACACCTACATTGGCTGAAAAATTGGCTTAAATTTAGGTCCATTAATGAATATCTGTATTTTTGAACTTGAAACTCTGTACACATATTTGGCATAAGCTCAAGAACATTGTGTCAAAATTTCAGAACCATTGGAATTAAGGTGCCCGAGAAATCTAAGATTTCAGACCCTCCCTTTTTATTGGACCACACGGTACATTCTAAGAAAGGGTAGCAGGTTATGAATAAATTATTTCAACTTGAAATTCAAGGAAGAGAAAAAGATAACTAGAAGATTATAGCAGTAATCATACCAAATAAGATTTATAAAAACGGTATGCTGTTTTATGAATTTTTT
Organism: Pleurobrachia bachei; assembly: GCA_000695325.1. Taxonomy (NCBI): domain Eukaryota; kingdom Metazoa; phylum Ctenophora; class Tentaculata; order Cydippida; family Pleurobrachiidae; genus Pleurobrachia; species Pleurobrachia bachei. Next base: position 15,068 of record AVPN01000589.1, read on the forward strand.
GGTACGACTTTTACATTTTTCAATATATCTTATTACATCACTGTGCTAGCAAGCGGGAGGCAAAGAGTAAGCATTAGCACAAGCATTAGCAAGCAAGCTCAAATTAGCTTTTCACCGATTGGGTATATTAGGGCTAAGATACATACTAAGAAAGGGTAGCAGGTTATGAATAAATTATTTCAACTTGAAATTCAAGGAAGAGAAAAAGATAACTAGAAGATTATAGCAGTAATCATACCAAATAAGATTTATAAAAACGGTATGCTGTTTTATGAATTTTTTGGTACGACTTTTACATTTTTCAATATATCTTATTACATCACTGTGCTAGCAAGCGGGAGGCAAAGAGTAAGCATTAGCACAAGCATTAGCAAGCAAGCTCAAATTAGCTTTTCACCGATTGGGTATATTAGGGCTAAGATACATACTAAGAAAGGGTAGCAGGTTATGAATAAATTATTTCAACTTGAAATTCAAGGAAGAGAAAAAGATAACTAGAAGATTATAGCAGTAATCATACCAAATAAGATTTATAAAAACGGTATGCTGTTTTATGAATTTTTTGGTACGACTTTTACATTTTTCAATATATCTTATTACATCACTGTGCTAGCAAGCGGGAGGCAAAGAGTAAGCATTAGCACAAGCATTAGCAAGCAAGCTCAAATTAGCTTTTCACCGATTGGGTATATTAGGGCTAAGATACATACTAAGAAAGGGTAGCAGGTTATGAATAAATTATGTGTTAACATTTATCAATGGCAATCTGAAATTTCATTGAAAATGAACAAAAATTTAGTGGTTGAAATTGATGAATTAAAAATGATCATTTTTTCAAAAAAGTATATTTTTGCTGAAAATGAGAGATTTGCACAGTAGAGATGAAATTAAAACCTAACTGGGTTATGATTTATTCATTCACGTTCATTCTGGTATGAAAAACTGTTAAATTTAAAAAAAGTTAATTTTTTCGATTTTTTTAAATTTTCGATTTTGCGTTAATTACTGCATAAATTAACATTTAACCGATAGTTCATTAACAGACCGTTACTTGAGACATTAGTAAATCGAAACCTTGCCTATATGTATATATATGTAATAAGCTTACTAATTCTGATACTGATTGGAAACAACAAGCGTCATACGACCTCCATGCAAGCAACAAGAAACGTAACCTGGCCTGGGTGTGACAAAATCTTGTTAGTAAGATTGCAATAGGTTTCTAATTCCCTTTGCAGTACCCAGTACCACATATCCCGCGTAATGTGCAAAGGAGGTGCCTGAAAAACGAAAAAACCATGGAATAGAGAACACCTACATTGGCTGAAAAATTGGCTTAAATTTAGGTCCATTAATGAATATCTGTATTTTTGAACTTGAAACTCTGTACACATATTTGGCATAAGCTCAAGAACATTGTGTCAAAATTTCAGAACCATTGGAATTAAGGTGCCCGAGAAATCTAAGATTTCAGACCCTCCCTTTTTATTGGACCACACGGTACATTCTAAGAAAGGGTAGCAGGTTATGAATAAATTATTTCAACTTGAAATTCAAGGAAGAGAAAAAGATAACTAGAAGATTATAGCAGTAATCATACCAAATAAGATTTATAAAAACGGTATGCTGTTTTATGAATTTTTTGGTACGACTTTTACATTTTTCAATATATCTTATTACATCACTGTGCTAGCAAGCGGGAGGCAAAGAGTAAGCATTAGCACAAGCATTAGCAAGCAAGCTCAAATTAGCTTTTCACCGATTGGGTATATTAGGGCTAAGATACATACTAAGAAAGGGTAGCAGGTTATGAATAAATTATTTCAACTTAAAATTCAAGGAAGAGATAACAAGAAGATTATAGTAGTAATCATACCAAGATTATAGTAGTAATCATACCAAATTTACTTGTTGTTGAGCTCTCTTGTGGATCTGAGGACACGTACGACGTCTGGTTTTGAGGAATCAAAATGAATACAGATTACACACTCCAAGATAGGGAAATGGTTGACACTCTTTGGAACTGGGGAATCTAGATGTCCAAGACTCGAAGATGTGACGAAAAGGAGCTACTAATTCTAACTAGGAACGTTTGACTGACGTGTTTTATGAAGGAGTCAAACTTTATCACAATTCATTGCCATTTTTTCCCCGCCTTTTGCAAAAAAGGCATAGGGGTTTAGAGTTCGACAAGTTTACATCAGGAAACGACCGAACCGGGTTTTTTCCCACCGAACCGAACCGAACCGAATTTGAAAAACCTTTTTACCGAACCGAACCGAACCGAATTTCGTTTACCGAACCGAACCGAA
>AVPN01000590.1:0-10494 GCA_000695325.1 Pleurobrachia bachei
GCGCGTCATTTCATAAAACAACTGACAAAACAGCTATCGGGTTTTATATGCCAATAATGCTGTTATCCTGCTGTGTATCTGCTGTTAGGGTTAGGTTGGTGTGATATTTTCTGTTTTCTAGCTGTTGTTATCCTCTCTAATTCTCTCATATTTACCCCCGACGTCTTGATCTGAAATCCTAGATGAGACATGACGAGGTCTGTAAATAAACACAATGCGCAGTAGGTCATGCATCTTCTGATTATGTTATCGCATGAATAATAAACGCATGATTAATAAACGTTGCATCAAACTTGCAATTTTTAGTACGTAATGCCTTTTTCTTTCCTAAAATTGTGATGTTTTTTAACAATAATCTCAGATCTGTAAACCATTCACGCCACACTTCCAAAAGTCCCATACTCACACACTCTCTCCTCTTCAGGTGTAGTTGCAATATGGAAGAAGCGAGGCCGAGTCCCATTTGTGGCTGCTGTGGATGGATCTGTGTTCATTAAACATGCCAACTTTGCATCCAAGATGAGAGAAACCCTGGCGGTGTTGGGATGTAATGTAACTTTGGAGGTGGCGACGGATGGTTCGGGTCTGGGGTCTGCTCTAATAGCAGCTACTGCTTAGTTTTAGACGATATATGAAGTTTTCTGTATGATTTTTAAAAAACGTTTTGTTTTTGTTCCCTTTGAATTTATTTAGGTATCAGGTACAGAAGAGTTTTAGATAGTGAACGTTTTTTGAAGGGGAGATTGTTTTGTCGAGTGTTCATGTTTTATTTTACCATTCCCATAACTGAAATTTTCTTTAATTGAATCACGAAAACATTGTTTAGAATCACAATACTGTTCACATTTACTAATTATATCCACTCGATCCCAACAGCTTTCTACACTATGACAGATGACGCTTCTATCCTCTCTCAACTCTCCGATGGTACCCTAAAACCCCACCAACTGGACACCCTTGTTGGACCAGTGGAGGCGGTCAGATTACGCCGTCTCCACCTTCTACCCCACCAATCCACCTCCCCCACAGTCCCCTGGGAGGGCTATGTGGATTATGAGAGAGCCAGCAAGTCCTGCTGTGAGAATATTGTCGGGTTCGTTCCAGTTCCATTGGGGATCGCAGGACCACTGGTTGTCAACGGGAGAGAGTTCAGCGTCCCCATAGCAACGACTGAAGGAGCACTTGTGGCCAGTCTGAACAGGGGCTGTAGAGCAGTCAGGCAGAGGTATAGACTATAGAGATTACGTAGGCTAGATTATCTCATTTCTTTCTGTTACACCTATGAACCATGCCGTCAGTGAGCAAAACTCTACAAATAACTTGAGTCGCCTGACACTGTGTTTACAATAAAAATACAGAATGATATGAGTGTTGTTTTCTAATACTGTATTTTTCAGTGGTGGTGTAAGCAGTGTATCAAGTTATACGGGCATGACCCGAGCACCACTTCTCAAGTTTCCCTCTGCTGCCACAGCGCATGCAGCTATGACCTGGGTGGATAGGAATACGGAGGAACTAAGGACCCAGTTTGAGAAGACTTCCAATCACGCTAAACTGAGGTCCATCACCCCCAAACAAGCGGGTAGATTACTCTTTTTGAGGGTTTGTGCAGAGACAGGTCAGGCAATGGGCATGAATATGATCAGTAAGGGATGTGAGAGGATGGTTAGTTTTATGAAGGAGCACCTACCAGACATGACTATTATCAGCTTGAGTGGTGAGTTTATAGTTTGCTACTTCATCTAAACATGATCTTATAGCTCGATTATTATACTGATCTAATTTGTCTCAATATTTCAGGTAATCTGTGTGTGGATAAGAAGGCCTCTGCGATGAACTGGATAAACAACAGGGGTTACAACGTCACTTGCGACGTCACCTTACCCCATGACGTCATAGCCACCACCCTGAAAACAACAGCGGGTGCACTAGTGGAGCTAAACACCGGTAAAAACTTCATCGGTAGCAGTTTGGCTGGGTGTATAGGGGGGAATAATGCTCACTCAGCTAATATAGTGAGTGGGATATACCTGGCTACGGGGCAGGATGTAGCCCAAGCAGGGACCAGCTCTATGGCTCTAGTTCACATGGAGGAGGAGAGGGGAGGAGCACTATATGTTAGTGTCACGATGCCCTGTATAGAGGTGAGAGTTTTCACTTCCTAGATCCTTTCCGCCTTGTTAAAACTTACAGCACATATAACACGCACACTTGTATCTAGTGTTCTACTGCAACACTGAGAACAAGCACGTGGCTGTCTTTTTTTCTGCGGAAGATTATTCCAGATTCTTCAGGATTTCTCAGACTTAATTAATTACAGCAGGACGGTGAGAAGACCAATCTAATGGCATGGGGCAGGGGGTCCGGTCAACCACTGTCTCCTCCTCGTCGGGCTGCCCCGGGCAACAGTCTCCGACCAGTAGGGCCGGGGCTGGCTGAGCACAGTTTAATCGACTACTCAGTGTGCAGGGCCACCGAGCTATCCCTGGACACTGTTTTACCCATTCACCTTTACCCCCATCAACCATGCAATTCACTCTTTTGATGGTGCATTTCAGCTGTGTTTGTTACTTTCTTTTATTTTATTTATTTCTACTCACCCCCATCTACCATGCACATCACTCTTTCGTTGGTGCATAAATAGTTTAGTTTTACCCCCTTAGCTTCTTTACCACCTTTTATCTTGCTTCTGTTTTTATTTTAAACTCACCCCCATCCACCATGCACTCCACTCTTTCGTTGGTGCATAGATAGTTTTAGTTTTTATCCCCTCTAGTGTCTTTATCATCTAGTGGTTTTTGCTGTTCTTTAACACACCATTCCGCTCACGGTGGGTAACCACGACGTGGCAGCGTGAGAAACCCAATTTCAAATAATTCGATACAACTGCCCGCGGGACGGTCCCATCAAAACCAGTTATACAATGGTGTCCACTGGGCACGTCAGGGTGACCCGGCATGACCGGGGTAAACCTGTCGATCCAACTGACCCCGGGCCTGACTCGTAAACTCAGACAACTGGTGGGAATATCACAGGCAGTGTGAGAAACCCATCTATAACAGCCAAAATAAAACTGCCCCGGGCATGGCCCTCCCAAACCAAACAGCACGCCCACAACCCAGACGATGGGGCGGAGCTAACACATCTCAAAACAGCACAACCAAACCCTTAGCACCATAAAACCCCATAACACCTCACTCTCTCTCTCTCTCTCGCTCAGAAGCCACAGGGACAAAGAAATAAGTCCAAACTGTGAGATTTGCGGAATAAAAGAAAACTCAGAACACGCATTTATATACTGCCCCAGGTTGGACGAGCTAAAACACAAACTCGACTATAAAACCATAAACGAAGAGGTTTACGGAGCCCAACACCTAAACCTACCAAAGCTAATCAAACTTATAACCAAAAGTAGACTATTCCGCGAAACAAGAAATAACGAATAGGGGCAATAACCAAAATATAAATAACATTATACATATTATTTCAACCTTAAAAGCTGGACCTCTGCATTCGCACACAGAGTGTGCTATTCGGCCTAGAGTCAAGACTGTATGAGTGCAAAAATGCGATATGAAAGCCCCCCCGGGCAGAAGGTAATACTTTATTATTATAGTCTGCTTTGGGGCCTATTTCCGGTAGGAAAAGGCTAAACGTCCATCCAGCCAAGCCAGTCCTCTCCATTAAGGGTTGACGATCCCCTTTGGGGGAACTCCCCTGGGAAGGACACCCAAGACCAGTAAGTATTTACGGGTGCGGGCCCTCTGGCCAGGTGTACCCTAGCCAATATCTTTACCTGTCGGGGTCAACCGACAAAAGACCTTCGCTGGGGTATTGTTAGTCAGCCAGTGGGACCGGAAGTGGGCGGCAACAAAGGAACAAAGGAATCTAATGGCATCTCATTTAGGTTGGAACTGTTGGCGGAGGAACAGTATTATCAGCCCAGCGAGCCAGTCTAAACCTTATCTCAAAAGACATTCCTGTTGATTCTGCTACCCTTGCCGAGGTAAGATAACAACAATAAAGAGAATCTAACCACTCACCCACCATCTCTTCTTTAGGTCGTGTGTGGAGCAGTGCTAGCCGGTGAGCTGTCCCTCATGTCCGCTCTTTGCACGGGCGATTTGGTGAAGTCTCATATGACGCTGAACAGGGGTTAGGCAGAGCGCGGACACCACACGACTCACAAGTTGAGAATATCGCGCAGCATCCGACGCGCAGTGGGTATGTTAAAGCTACACCGTGGGATTTGAGGTGCAGTAGCCGGAAATGACCTGTAATTGTGATATCTGACGAGTCTTCTGAACTTGAAGCCTGACATTAAATGAATGCTGTAGATAATTACAGATAATGGGTAATTAAGTGAGCTTGGTTAATAGGGAGGGCAGGTCCTGGTCTCCGGTGATTAGAACAAGGAGTTCCCTCCAGCCGCACACTACCGTCGTGCAGGATTGTGAAGAAAGAGAGGCAGTTAGCACATGATTTGATTGCATTGGGATGAAGAGTTCATCTTGGAAACTATTAGGATGATCTCGAAATGACCTGCAGAAGTGACCTGTAGAAGTGACCCCTATTTGACCCCGAAATAACCCGACGGTCCTATGTCATACTACCTTAAATTATGGACTATTTTAGCGGTTTATGTGTTTTATATTTTTCTATTTATTTATTCATTTACGAATATTACTTCAATTACTTGACTGACTATAAGTGATTACTATGAATTATAATTTATTACCTTGATTAACTCTTTAGCAAAATGTGTGATCACCACTGCTGTACTGATTGTTCGACCCTATTTCCCCACGCCCATAATAATCCCTGCAGAGGAGCTGTTATTGGTATCAGGATGATGCTAATTGGATGATATCAGGAAACTAAACAATAAACGGTACAGTTTGTGTAGCTTACATTTTATTTCTGTGAGGATTCAGTACTCGGCTGTCAGAGCGGGCGAGGACTGTGGTCAGAGCATTGGCCGGACAGGCACTCGGTAGAGAACCATACAATAAGCCAACTTTGAACAAACTCTTTTTCAGATATAAATGTCGTGGCGTTGATCATGATAACGTGTTCTCGTTGTGGAATATGGATTAAAGTAAGTTTTCGCGGTTTACCTCTTCCTTTCTCTCTTTAGTCTTTCTGGCCATGATTGGCGGGTGAATTGACCATAATTTCTAAAATTAAATTAGCCATGAGTGCCGAAAGTATTTTGTTGTAGACATTAAACATATCCATTCACCCCTGAAACATTTGGCTTTGAGAATGAATGGTGTCAGAATGTTTCGCTCCACTAGTTAAACATCTGGTGAATATATTTGCAGTCTAAACAGAACCATTTTCATCCCAGATCTAACTACTATAACAGTGAGTTTTCACGCCCCGCCCCTCCTAATTGCCCACCAGCATAAGGAGACAGATAATTCTATGTTACATCATAACAGTTTAGTAATTAGAGACTCTCTTTGAATGACTACAGGGCGTGATTAATAGAAACATAAGATCATTAGTCATGTTTCCAGGGATGACTTGGAGTCGCCACTCTTTTCCAATCGTAATAGAGTCATATCAGTGAGAGAGTGGGCTGGGGAGAGAGAGCTTAGGAAGGAGCAATATTGGTACGCCTGGTAATTTCATGCGTCTTCAACAAGCTGTCCGTCTTGTATACGACGCTTTATGATCGAGGCTGTTCCAATCAATTCACAGCTAATTCTCTAATTCTCTATGCGAATAATTAGCCGAGAGAATTGGCCGATCTCTCTGTGTGTCTCTGTCTCCCTCTCTCTCCCTGACTCCCCCTCTCTTTGTCTCTCTCTCTCTCTCTTTGTCTCTCTCTCTCTCTCTCTCTCTCTCTCTCTCTCTCTTTGTCTCTCTCTCTCTCTCTTTGTCTCTCTCTCTCTCTCTTTGTCTCTCTCTCTCTCTCTTTGTCTCTCTCTCTCTCTCTTTGTCTCTCTCTCTCTCTCTTTGTCTCTCTCTCTCTCTCTTTGTCTCTCTCTCTCTCTCTCTCTCTCTCTCTCTCTACCTCTATCTCTATCTATCTAACTATCTATCTCTCTCTAGCTCTTTCTTCCTCTCTCCTGTCTTCAAGTCCTGTTATTTCTCATACTACCTGTCACATGACAACTGCAGCTAGATAGTACCAGGGTCAGTGATTAAACACAGAGTTACAGTTCATTGTTGTATGAAGTTTGTCGGGCTGGGAAAATAAGAGAACATAAACGTCTCACACGAGATAATTCCTTTATTTAGAGGCTATAATTAAAAACTGTAATATCTCGTTCCATTATCTTGTTTTCTAGTTCCTTCGTGCGTCCTGCCTGGCAATTATAGTGACGCAGTCACCCCTATACCGGCCACACACAGCGCAGCCACCATCACCAATGCCTGGCGCCGCAGACCCCATCTGAGCTCACTGTCTCACGCTTAGATGTGAGAATCAAATCGGGGTCTGGTGCGCCAGACAGATTGTGTTTTTTGTGAACCACCGTGCCGTACCTTACGGAAGGGTTCATTAATGGATATGGAGCTATGGGAGAGAGAAATCTGAGGGGACGGATAGAAGGCTGAGAGAGCGTGAAATTCGATGAAGACTAAGCTGCAATAGTAGTAGTATGTTGTAGTAGTAGTACTAGTGGTAGCATGATTCTATTATTTGGCACTCAGGGTAAAAAACAAGTTTGATGTACTGGAGAGTTGGATTGGCCATCATGAGCATGAGCTTCTGTGTGGTTATGTCGGAGAGAACTCAAACGAGGCTGTGATTCTGTCCAACAGGCATGAACGGATATTGTCAAACCTGCAAGCGCAAGAGCACATGTTCGAGAAAGGATGCAGCGAGTTCCAGAAACTACCATACGATCTGCGAAGAAGCACAATTCCTGAATTTTCTGAGTTTCAACACCGATGGAGGGGTTTCATGGCACTTCTTGACTCTTATGGGGAGTCTCTTGGAGATAGCAAGACCTACCACGAGATTTCAATCTATGGAAATGACTACCGAGAAACAGGAATTGAGAAACTCAAATTCCTCATGACGGTGGGAACAGAAGGGAGTCTGGAAGCAGTGCAAAAGACGAAACAGAAGATCTGCGAAGTGAAAGACTTCATGGAAGATCTAGAGAAATTCCTGGAGAAGATGAAAGAGATCATTGCCTCTCTGAGCAGCGAAATTCTCATGTGTTCCAAAGAGAAATGTCACGAGTTCATTCTACTGGCTCCATACACAGTAAAGATGCCCTCCAACACCCTCGCGAGGTCGATTAGTGGCTCAATGCCGTCTATCAATCAGAGCTATGTCGGCAGCGTGACCAGTAGCAGGATGAGGGATCAAAGGGATCTACCTAGGGGCCTCAAGCTGACTCTACGTGAAGCAAAACAGGACCCACTTTGGGAGTGTGGCTACACGTTTGGTGGCTCAGACCACGTTGATTTCTTCCCTGTTTCCCAGATAGCAAGGCCTAATGAGGTGGAGAAGGAGAAAGCGGTGAGTCTGGCTAACAGGCTCTGGACAGAGCTGAATGATCTACTGCGAAAACTTCAGGAGCAGTCCAAGAAGTCTAATAACCAGTTGACTCGACTCTACAATGCCCTCCTTCTGGGAAAGAGTAGTGATGATGGGCCTGAATGGCTGGACAAGGTGGACAGATGGATCAAATCAGAGCGCCCTCAAATAGCCAAGAAGAACCACTATGATCTTGAAATCCTGATCAGGATGTGTGACGAGTTCCATGATGAGGCGTGTGAGAGGGAGGACCTGCTGAGTAGAGTGGAGGAAGAAATCATGGCGAGCATGAAGAGCCAATACGATCCAGACTTGAGGAAGGTGAAAAATGTCCTGGAAAACTTGAAGAAAAGGTACAACAACACAAAGTTAAATCTGAGACATATCCAGGCAGCGGCACGTGAATACCTAAAGTATATCCAGCACTATGATGACATTCAGAAAATGCGAGATGAAATCAGAGCTACAATTGTGGTTATTTCTGGACTGAAACCGAACCCCAAGGGTCTCCCGAAATTTGTGAAGGATGTTCTAGAAAATCTGCTGCGATCGCACAAGGCACAGGTCGAGAAAACTCTTGATGCGTTTGATGACAAACCACCAAAAGGGATGGGAAAAGAAATAAGTGATAGCAAGAAAGATATGGAGAACCTGTTATCTGCAATTAACCAGTATGACGATCTGTGCAAGGAAGCTGCAGAAGTTGATGATTATATCAAGAGAGGAGAGGGGATTGACGATCAAATCGAGGAACTAGATGATGACGTCACAGCCCTGGAGTTACAGGTTGCAGATATTCCTGATGACTGGGGCAATGAGGAGTGTGAACCAATGTTGGAAGTAGCAGAAGAGGAACTCGCCCAGATACAGAGCCAAATGAACAATGACCTCACTCCTGAAATAGAGGAGTTTGTCCTTGATGGACTGGCTCTAGTGAACAAACCACCGCCCCTTGGTGACAAGGTCCGTGAAGTCAGTGAGACTGTCCAAAACAACTGGGAGACGTTGGCCAACCGACTGAAGAACTTCAAATTGTTCCTGGACAAAGCATTAGAAACCATGTCTGACGATGAGAAACATGATTCTGAAAATGATAGAATCCATGTTGGAATTAAGTACCTCTCTTCTCTTATTGCTGACCCAGTTCTGGATGGGATTTTTATAGTGTCTTGCAGGAGACATCTGCCAGGATCTGCATATACAGCAGCCGCCAGCCAGTATTGAGTATAGTATAGTGTGGTGTTGTGTCACGAAGTAGAAGCCATGTTGCATGATTTATGAATTGATTCCTGCAGGAACACACCTCTCTCTCCCTCCCTCTTCCTTAACTTTCTCTCTCCATTCCTCCCTCCCTCTCTCTCTCTCTCTCACACTCCCTGCCTCGGTGCAATTACTTGTGTCCGAAAGCTGTGGGTGTCCCCGGTCCGCGGCTAATTCGTGCTGTAAAGAGATAGCCGATAGAAGGAGACAAAGCTAGAATGAAGAAGAGAGAGAGAGATGGGGAGAGAGAATGGTATGGAGAGGGAGCGAGAACTATAATAAGAGAGGCACTCGATATTGTAACCTGGCTATCGGAGAGTCATTGTTTTTGTGACCTGGGTCACTGGTTTTCCCAAACTGGACTTCATTTACAGGGTCCCATATATACGTCATGCAGTAATGGTGGTCATACAACATTTTATATCATGGGGTGGTGGTGGTTGTTTTTTGTTCGTTGCCGACTCCAGAAAGCGGCATTATGTTTGGGCCTTTTTCCGTCACACTTCCCTGCTCATTTCGGCATACTTCCCTCCTACCTTGACATACTTCCCTGCTCGTGTCGGAATACTTGACACATTTCCGCCCATGTCAGTCCGGTATGTCCGCACTTTACTTTCCACGCATTGTCACCTTTATAGCGTCACATAGTAACTGTTGTCACCTTCATACCGCAACTGTTGAACTCATGGTCCGCTGCTCGTTATCTACACGTGATATATATCTGTTAGTTCAGACTGCCCTCGTTCGCGTTCTTGATTCCACTACTTACGTAATTCTGGAAATGCACGGGATTTTGGGGTGGTGTTCCTAAGTTAAGAAAGAAAAATTCCCTGTGATGAGAGTGGCATTGAAATATGTGAAGTTTGGCGTGACCATCTCCACAGGCTATTCTCTGATTTTCTTCCTCCTTCTCCTCTTGACTAGTCTGAACGAGACGAGCCCAGACTTGTCATCGGTGTTATTAGGTCTCGAAACCCTTATAACCTACCGTTTGGACGTCATGCGTGTCTATTTATTGGCCACTGCGTGTCGATGTCTATTTATTGGATACTGCGCAGCATCCAAAACTTAATTTCCCAGCTATAATTGTTCATCCCATTTTGGTTTAGTACCAGGCGCATAACGATTATCTTTTTAGTTCGTTTGAGCCAACGTCGTTAGCAACGTCACCCAAACACATGCACGTGCATCTCCCCTCCCTCATTCTCTCCCCTCTCTCTTTTCCCTCTTATTTCCGTACCTCTTTCCTTTTTCTGCAGAGCTCAAGCAGTTAACGCAGATCAATGCACTCTTGCAGCAGCTCTCACTCTTGCAGTAGTTACTGTAAAACTGAAGTTCAGCATTTCTCTCCCTACCCTACTCTCCTGTTTTGTTAGTTCTCTTAGTCTAGGCCAGAATATTCCAAGAAAACTCTTGTCCATTCCCTCTGTCACTTCCAGGTCACAAGCCATTGCAACCATATGCAATTGTGTTCCTGGGAGTTCATGTCTAGGGTAGGTGGCCCTAATTCGGTTCACCTTTTTTATTCAAGTGGTATTCCCTTGGTTGTGGCAGAATGTCTGCACATAAAATCTATTCAATTTATCCAATGTGACTGTTGAAGTTTTGAAATCCAACCTTTTTCACACAGAAATAAGCCCACGAAATCGTTAAATCGCGTGTTGTTCGTAATTCGGTTCAGTCCCTAAATCGGTTCACGCGCGTTTTCAGCCAATCACAGCCCTCGCAAACAA